>PVJI01011979.1:0-53752 GCA_004026765.1 Micronycteris hirsuta | reverse complement strand
TAGCCAGGGGCTGGGCCCGGGAAAGAAGGCGGTGGGGTCTGTGCCCTCCCCTTGCTCCCGGAGGCCGCCGTCTTTGAGTCTCGGGTGGGGGTTGGAGGGCACACAGCCGGCTCTCCGCGTTCAGGTCAGGAGAAGAGACTTGGCCCAAAGAAAGTGACTCAGGCACCTTTAGGAACTCTCGGCGCCCCGGGGCCTTCGGGCAGCCTTCGACCCCCGCGCGTCTCCCAGTTCCCGGGGGACGCGGGTCCTCGCTGGGCGGGGCTGCTGGGCCGGGGGCTGGGCCCCTGTGCTGTGGGAGCGAGACCCAGGTCTGGCACAGCCAGGCACGTGGCTGGCTCTCTGCCGGACCCCCATCCCACCTCAGGGCCCCCTTTTCTTGATCAAGTTCAAGCTCAGGCTCCTCGGCTCGCTGCCCACTCCCCTCCCCCTCCCTCTATTCCGCACCACCTCGCCTCTTCACTCTTCCTTTGTCTCTTTCCCACCACTTATTTTACACCCACCCCTGCACCCCTCCTTCCTCCAGGCGGGCGCCTGATAGTCCAGGCGGGGCTCACCTGTCCTACCCAAACATTTCAGCCATCCCGAGAGCTTGCCACCGGCTGGGTCCCGGCTCCCTCCCGCCGGTCGTTGTGCTCCTCTGGACCACACCGTGCGGGCTCCTTACTGAGCGCTAGCTACAGTTGTAAAGTAATAGGATAATACCAGGAATGCAGCTCTATCCCAGACCTGGGCGCGCACTGTACGCCGAGACACAGCCTCGCCGGAGGGGGAGGACCCACGCGGACCAGAGACGCCGTGCTCCGCGCAGACACACCTCGTCAGCCTAGGGTGCTAGAGAAGGCGGCATGGGGCGTCGCGGGGTGAGAGTGGGGGGCCCTGGATCTCCAAACTAACCTCAAATTCAGCCTGAAACATAACACGCTCTTCCCGAAAAAGCAGAATTAGAGCCGACGGGGAAGATGGGTCAAGGGCAGATGCCCTCCTCCCAAAACGCACACCCTCCGTTACATCCGATCAGTCTTCGGAAAAATCTTGCGCTTTAACAGGGCTGGGGAGCGGCTCCCGTGGAATTCTGTGAGAAAATGGCCAAACACCAAAACAAAACCCAGTAACGATCCCACCTCCTGGTTCCTCGGGTCGAAACCAAGAGGAAGGGCAATTTCTACTGACTTTACGCTACAACTCATTCACAGTGGAACCAACAAAGAAGAGAAAACGAGACAGCCACTGCAATTGTTTGCAATTTTGAAACTGCCTTTAACCTTCCAACTTTTTTTTTTTGTAAAAAGCCTTTTTTCTTTCTTCCACTGAAAGCTTCGCATTGTGAACAATCCAAAGTAAACAAGTCTCCCTCTACAGGCGAGAGTTGGAAGTACAACAGCACAGGTTCAGAGCTGAGTATACTCACCCATCAGAAAAATGAGATGACAGCACATCGAATTAAGGCTCCCAGACTCCCCCCGCCCCCGCACATGCGGAAGACTTCCGTGTCAATATACAACTCATATGTTACTCATTAGCACCTTTTATCCCTGCAATCAAGTGCGTTTGCAACCCAGTTCTCTCTTCCCGGGTTTCTGTTACATCTTTACTTTGCATCCTAGGTGGTGGGAGACCGTTTGGGGGCTTCATTACCTGAAAGGCCACACGCGTTGGTGCCCAATAATGATCAGAATTAGTGGCCACAGCTCTTCAGTTCATCCAGAGAAGTGTGGGCGTTTCAAGCACGGAAACTGTCTTCCTCACTCCGAAAATGAGAGATTCAGGCCCAGGATTGCCCATCTCTTCCCGCCACGTTTCTAGAGACCTTCGACTTCTCCTGGTCTGAGTCCCTATTTCACAGCGGTGGTGGACATCTGGGCATGCAACACAATGCCAAATCCACCTGAAGTTCAAAGGTGGAATTGAGCCCAGATAACCCAGTTCTTCTCTGACTAATAAAAGAGAGATAGTACTGCCCGAGAGGGCAGAGCAGTGATTTTCTCTGAGCATGAAATGTGAACTCATCTACCATCCTGGAGATAAAACAGCCCCAACCCCGCTCTACGCACAGAAGCAGTTGGGAGCCCTGGAATAGCCTGGCTGTTCAGTGGCGCCGGGAATTAGGCAAGTTTTATGTGTGCTGAAGCCTGCAGAAATCTCCTGCCGGAGCTGCCACTCCTTGAGTAACCTTGTGTAGGCTGCTTGCAGCGTCCTTGTGCCTCTGGACAACTCCCTCCATCCTTAAAGTGGCCACAGCACGGGTCCTAACAAGGAATGGCATGACCTAGTTTTCTGACCACTGATTCTCTCAATGCTGTGTCCCAGTCCGGTGGGGGATCATGGCAGAGAAGGCTGTCACTGCCCGCTTAAGGGGGCCGCGCGGCTTTCATGTCTCCTCCAGGCTCTGCAAACGGTGAGTGCTTTGGTAAATGCACAGCCGGTGGGGCACTTGTTCCATGGTGCTTCTTAAGCAGCCGCCCCTCCTTATAGCTTCCTATGTGAAATGGGCCCATTCACAAGTGGGGACCTAGCCATGGGAACCAGGGGGTTATTTATTTTTTTTACATTTTATTTATTTATTTTTAGAGAGAGGGGAAAGGAGGGAGAAAGAGAGGGAGAGAAACATCCATGTGAAAGAGGAACATCAATCGGTTGCCTCTCACAGGCCCCTAACTGGGGACCTGGCCTGCAATCCAGGCATGTGTCCCGACTGGGAACCAAACCAGCAACCTTTTGGTCCACAGAACGGTTCAATCCATTGAGCCGCACCAGCCACGGGAGAACCAGGGGGTTAGTATTGGGAATAACAGGGTCTTAGTATGACCAGAGCAGGATGACCTTTAAGCATCTCAAAGCATTAAAAAAACACTTATCCTTACAAATTACTCATTAACGACAGGAGGGAACAGGTGCCTGCACAATGGAGAGATCTGCCAGACAGGCCCCAACCAAGTGATCCGATTCAGCAAAGTGGGGCCACCTGACGCAACGTGTCCCCCTCCTAAAGGGATTCCGTAAGAGGATACAGCACCACTTACATCCTGTTCTCCCCCAAATGCTTAGCCTAGATCTGATCATAACCTGGATCTGTCCTGAACTCTCAAAAGATCCACTGTTATTAATTTGACTGTGCTAGATCATGAGACTACAGAGAAATAGCCACTACATGCCGAGTTTGAATCCTGGTTGGATCTCGGACAGAAGGATTGAGGTGGAGACCGCGTCAAGGAGAGGCAAAGGATGGGGGAGTGAGGGACAAAGTGGAGACGGGCTGAGGGGGGAGACAAGTGTGAGCTCTGGGCTGAGTGGTCGGGGAAGGCCACCATGTACCCTGATGCTGGGATGGCAGAAGTTGGCAGCTGGGTGAAGGCCTGGGGCACCGTCTTTCAGGCAGAGAGAAGAGCTGGTGCAAAGGCTCTGAGGTGGGAAGGGGCTTGGCATGTTTGAGGAACAGGAAAGTGACCGATAGCAGCGGGCGAGGGGGGAGATGAGGGTGAGGAGGCACGCAGAGCCTTCTCGTACACCACTGTGAGGTGTGTGGATTTTACTCTAAGAGGAGGGAAATGATGGAATACGGATTATGTTTCTAGATCGGAGGAGATGAGAGTATAAGAAGCAAGAGCAGCGATAGGGAGACCAGTAAGGAGGTCTAGCCAAGAGTCTAGAGAGAGAGTCTCGCCAAATGGGATCGGTTCAAATTCTGGCTCTGATACCAGACAAGTGACCTTGGGCACCATACTTAAACCTCCGTAAGCTTCAATTTCCTTATCTACAAAGTGGGTAATAAGGTAGTGTGTTTAATGTAGTATTTGACACCAAAGTGTCCCCTTTGAAATTAGAAACTATGGTAGCCAGCCTCCAAGACGGCCCCCAGTGACCCTCACTGCCTGGTGTCACACACTAGCTCTCGTCACAAAGAACAGGCCCCCGAAACCAACGGGATCGAAGGAAAATGAGGGTGTGTGACTTCAGAAGTCAGGTCATAAAATACTGCTTGACCTTTTCCCCCAGGTGGAGTACTGGGTGAATGGGAACTTTTATCATCACCAGGACTCACAGCGATGGTCCTATCCCTCTCCCCAAATGCTGCACGGTTTCCTCAGCCACCAGCCGTGTCTGGCGCTTCTCACTTCGCTACATGCTTGATTCGTATTAGCAATCTCTTGTACCTTTGCCAGTCGGAAAGGTGAAAACCAAGACGGCATCTCTTATTTTGCTTTGCCCCTCTTCATCTGGGAACGTGAGCATGTGTTTCCGCGTGTCATGCTGCTTGGTCACTGGTCTCTCTCTCTCTTTTCCTCCCTCCCTTCCATCCGTCCTCTTCCCAATAATCTGTTTATATTCTTTGCCCACTTCTCTCCTTGGGTACTTCGGTTGGCAGTCCTTTTTTAAAAATTTTTGTAAGAAGTCTTTGGAAATGAAATTAATCTTTTGTCGTGTATTTTACAAATATGTTTTCTTTTTGTGGTCTTTTCATTTTGTTTATGAAGGGATTTTTTTTTTTTTTTTGGCCATATGGAAATTTTATATCATCCCATTAGTTTTTTTTTTTCCCCTTTAGGGCTTTAGGGCTTCTGGTAAAAAGTAAGTTTTCTTTTCCCCCTTTAAGATTATAAAAGTAATTCACCCATGTTTTCTTCTAGAGCATTTATAGCTTCATTACAGTTAAATCTTTATTCCATCTGTAATTTATCTCCATGGAAGTAGTGAGGTGAAGATCTAGCTTATTGTTTTAATGACTATCCAAGTTGTCCCAATACCAGCTTTTAAATAACTCATCTTTGTCCACTGATTGGAAACGCCATCTTTATAGTACATTACTTTCCCGTTATTTTTGGAATTGTCTATTCTATTCTATTGATCTATTCCTGTCCCAAGAGTGCAGCTCTAGAATATATCATACTATCTGCCCCCATGAACTCTCCCTACCCCAGCATAATAAAGACAGTTGAACCCACGCCACAGTAGGGAGGCACTCTAGGTGAGCACAATTATGGAGAAAGAAGGAGTGTTTCCACTTGAGGGGCTGGGCAAGGGGGAGGTTCCTGAAGGAGGTGACATCTACTCTGAACCAAAAGAAGGTAGGAGGGACGTGACAGGTGGCAAGTGGGGCAGGTGTCCAGGGAGAAAGAGGAGCCTGGATGGAAGCACCGACCGTTTCACATGTGCCGAATTCAAAGTACTTGATCCGCAGGTGGGTTGTAGCTCAGCCTATCCATTTATTCTTCTCATCCGCTGACTTTCGCACAGGTGGCTGCAACCTCCTAGTCAGTTTGACACCTTTTCTGAAGTCTAGGAGATGCAGTCCAATACTGTTTCCTCATTCCTTCTCTGTTTAGATAATTTCCCATGATGAAGTAACTAAAAGAGCCTGACTTGTTGAAATGCACTTTCCTAACAGCCACAGCGAAGGTCAAATTAGTTTCATCAATCTTTTCAGGAATGTGCTGCTTTAAAATGTCATCGATTAATCTCTATTTATGTCACTCTCTTACTCCAAAACCTTCCACAGCTCCCAGTTGCTGTCAGAATCGAGGTAGAGTTCTCTGGCCCGGTGTTCGAGGCCTTCCGCAGCTCTGCTGGCTGCATGTCCTTCTGTCCCAAACTGTGACCTGTGCTTCAGAGAGACTCACCATCTTCTGCCCCTCAGTCACCCATGTGTGACCTCTCCAAGCCTTTGATCATGCATGCTGTCAGGCACATGATCTTTCCACAAATGTATGTAAACCCACTACCACATGCCAGGCACCATAAGTCTGAATGAAGCAATGAATAATACAGACACAAGTCTGCCCACGTGGAGCCTGCAGGCCAGCGGGAAAGAGATTAAACAAATGGCCACACAGTTTCTGGTCATAGGATGTATATTCAGTTCATACTCGGCAGTTGTGGGGCTGCTGGGAAGGAAGTGCCCAGCGTGTGAGAGGGACACAGAGGATGCTGAGGGCGCCACCGAAGATGTGCCACCTCAGTCGGGCGCATAGGCGTTCACCGGGGGGAGGAGGCTTTGTGTGGTTGGCCAACACCCGCCAGCCCTGCCAAACCTAGGTCCCCCCGAACTCGCGACGTCAGTCCCACAGACCAGCAAGCTGGCTCTGGGGACGGGCCTCTCTCGGTCTTCTGTCACTTAATGCCCCGTGTCACTTTCTGTTTCCTCATTTCCCCAGCTGGAAGTGAGCTCTCAGGGGCTGGGACAGGCTCTCCGGTGGCAGAGCTCCTTGTGGCATCCCACACACAGTAGGAACTCGCTGCGCCAAGACTCAGAAACCTGTCTTGCCCACTGCCCAGCACAGCCCTGAGGTCTGCGGTGGAGCCCGGAATTAATCACACCACCCTCAGCACGGGCCATGCTTCGTAACTCCCACAAAGTGGGCTCCCACCTCTTCCCTCTCCCTTCCTTCCTAGCTCCTCTGGAGAGGCTCAGCCAAAACCCAAGGCCGGACACAAACCAGCACTTGCCCTCCTAGATGTGCACGCACTAAGAACGAGCACCGAAGGCTGGTCACGGCGGCGCTGCTCACAGCAGCCCCAGGTATCTACCAACAGAGAGTGGCCATCGTGGTGCGTGGACACCTGGAATACTACTCCGCAGCAGGAAAGCACAAACTGGCCTGCACACCTCAACACAGACGACTCGCACAAACGTATGCTTGTGAGCAGAAGAGCTCACGCCATACTTTCACACGAAGTTCTAGAACAGGCAAACCAATCCATGCTACTAGAGGTCAGGACAGTGGCCGGTCACTCTGGCTGAGGGGTACTGACTAGAAGGGGCACAGAGGGTCTTTGGGGTGCTGATAATGTTCTATTTCCTTTTTTTAAATCCTCACCAAAGGACATGCTCATTGACTTTAGAGCGCGGGGAAGGAAGGGAGAAAGAGAGGAAGAGAAACACTGATGTGAGAGAAATACCAACCAGTTGCCTCTCACATGCGCCCCAACTGGGGACTGAACTTGCAACCCAGCTGTGTGCCCTGACTGGGAATCGAACCCTCAACCTTCCGATTTATGATTTACAGGATGTCACTCCAACCCGTGAGCCACACCAGCCAGGGCTGTTCTATTTCTTGATCTAAGAATTGGTCACAGAAGGTGGATTCGGTTTGTAAGAATTCACTGAGCTGTCCACTTAATGACATGTGCTTTTTTCTGTATGTATGTTATACTTCAGTAAAGGGTTGTAAAACAAAAGCAAAAAGCCAAGACTGGTTGCCATGGCCGAGCAGCTCAGAGCTCAGCACAATCAATTATTGCACCAGCACCGTGCTGGGTGGAAGTACATGTTACCTTATTTCATCAGCCAAATAACAAGGTCAATATTAATTGCCATTTTACACCCACAGATTAGGGGCTCTTTGAGGGAGATTACATGACTCACCCAGTCACCCAGTGGTGAGGGTACGGCGTGCAGGGGACATGCCCACAGTCACAGCACTGGAAGCTAGTGGCCAAGCCGAGGTCTGAACGAGGGTGTGCGGGTCTCCCCAGCGCATGGTGGGCCCTGCTAAGGTGGGACCATCGGGCTGGACTGTGTGACGCTGCGCCTCGCTGGCCTCCAGCAGAGCAGAATGAGGAAGCCACCGGAGCCAGCCTGGGCCCGCAGCGCAGCCAGCGGTCTCCCTCAAGCTGGGAACTGGGGGTGGGCTGAGGCTGCTGGAGTCACTCGACCTCTGGCTGGAGCCCAAGGCTTCTCCGTGCAGCCCCGGAGGGAGGCTGGGACTGGGGCGTCTGCAGGATGCTCTACTTGGCCCTTCAGCATGTGACTGCGGACAGGAGAGGGCCCCGCTGCAGGCTGTAAAGTGCTAACTTCGCCTGCGTGCCAAGAAAGACATGCTGGGAACCGGGGGCGGGCTATGGAAAGGAAGGGACAGACAGCACTTCCCGTTTCGGCTGAGGTCCTGCGATGACAGAGCCCACAGGTGCCGGGTGGGTGGGTGGGTAATGGCTGAGGGTTCTGGAGCCAGGGCTGCTGGTGGCTGGAGTCCTGAGATTGGTGGTCCGCATCCAGGGTTGGGGAGCAGAGGAGGGCGCAGGTGACTGGGGTGTGTTTTGTTTGCATTCAGCCCTTTCCTCAGTGTGACCTCAGGCAGGCAGGTAACTTAACCAATCAAAGCTTTGGTTTTCTGGTGTCTAAAATAGGGAACAAGAGGCCCCAGGTGGTTTGACTCAGTGGATTGAGAGCCATCCTGGGAACCAAAGGGTTTCTGGTTCGATTCCCAGTTAGGGCACATGCCTGGGTTGCAGGCCGGGTCCCCAACAAGGGGCACATGAGAGGCAACCACACGTTGCTGTTTCTCTCCCTCTCTTTCTCCCTCCCCTTTCCTAAAAGGAAAAAATAACATAGAAGAGGGGGCAACAGCAGGGACTTGTTCCTGAGAGGTGGCTAGAGGCTTAAATACAGACATCAGTCCACGAACGTGTGTGGAGCCCCTACTGTGTGCTGGGGCCTAACCCAGGAGCAGGGACGGGGTGGTGAGATGAGCGACCTGGGCCTGTCCCGAAGAAGCTGGTGGTGCTGGCTCAGCTGCAGGCCTTGGCCGGTCTTTACCCTGGCTGGCACTTTTTCCTTTCTCTTCTCCCTCCCCTTCCCTTGGGAAATAACAGCATTAATGTTGGAGGGAGTGGGCTCTTCCTCTCAGTAACTCTACGACTTTGGTCAAGTTACTTAAGCTCTCTGAAACTGAGCCTCGTCCCCCATTCTCTGAAACCTGACACACAGAAGCCCCTCAGCAATCACTCCTGTCCTCCTCCTTGCCTCCCCTCCTCTCTTCTCCTTCCTTCCCGCTTCTTCTCTGTTTCTCTCTTTTACTAGTCTTTTCCCTGCTGTGTGTAGGTACCTGTTGCGCGTGCTGTGGCGCCTTGGCAACTTAACATCCAAGGGCATTGTCAAACCAAGTTCGTGGTACCTAGGCCATGGCAGATTCTGTGAACTAACTTACCTGACACCCAGACTCCACATTTCTGCCTTTCCTTTCTCAACTAGAAAGAGCTGGGAAATGCAGCTCTTTCTTGCCCAGCCTCCCTTGCAGCTGAGGGTGGCCATGTGACCCTGTTCTGGTCAAAGAGATGTCAACAAAAATCTATTGGCAGCTTTCTGGGAAAGCTTTTGCTTTGCTGGACTAAGCTTATATCACCCCCTTCCCATCTTCCTCTCACCTTGAATGTGGACAAAATGGGTGGAGCAACAGCAGCCACCTTGCAACCATGAGGAAAAGGTCAATGATATCACAGAGACACAAACCCAACATTGCCAGCATCAGCACTAACAGTAGCTCCTCCATTCTTGTTTAAGGAGTAAAAAAAACTTCATGTTTTGCTATGCAGTCAGCTGGGTTTTTGCACTTTTTACTCAAAAGCATCTCTGACTGCATCTCTGTTTGTGGATGAACTGGACAGCAAGAAACCGCACTCCCAGGTGGCCTTTTCTCTAGAGTGTCAGCTTCTTTTTTTTAAAGATTTTTATTTAAAGATTTTATTTATTTATTTTTAGACAGAAGGGAAGGGAGGGAGAAAGAGAGGAGAGAAACATCAATGTGTGGTTGCCTCTCATGTGGCCCCCACTGGGGATCTGGCCTGCAACCCAGGTATGTGCCCTGACTGGGAATCGAAATGGTGACCCTTTGCTTCGCAGTCTGTGCTCAATCCACTGAGCTACACCAGCCAGGGCTATTTATTTATTTTTAGAAAGGAGAAGGGAGAGAGAGAAACATGAATGTGTGGTTGCCTCTTGCACACCTCCCACAGGGGACTGGCCCGCAACCCAGGCATATGGCCTGACTGAGAATCAAAGCAGCGACCCTTTGGTTCACAGGCCGGCACTAAATCCATAGAGCCACACCAGCCGGGGCTAGAGTGTCAGCTTCTTGAAGAGACTGAGAAGGGGGCTGTGTCTGGGCCCCTGTTGTGTGTACTATGGTTCTTCGGGAAGCCAAGCACTTACTTCCATTACCTATGGACCCTGCAGGAATGCAGACGTCAAGGCATGCCTGGGCACTTCCTGAGCTGCAGCGGTGTTCCCATTAAAGTTTCTTCTGTTTCAGTCCTATTTTCGCTTGAGGTACTTGACGCCATTCCAAACGTCCAAGCCTTAGAATGACCATGGGCCTAGCAAGGCATAGAGTCTGTCACTCATGTTGGGGTCCTGTTCTGTGGGCCCAGGCTGGCCCTGGTGGCTTCCTCGTTCTGCTCTGCCGGAGGCCAGTGAGGCGCAGCGTCACACAGTCCAGCCCGGTGGTCCCACCTTAGCAGGGCCCACCATGCTCTGGGGAGACCAGCAAACCCTCGTTCAGGCTTTGGGAAATGCAGGGGAGAAAGCTGCGGGGGAGAAAGGAGTGCCCAACCTGAGGCCGGGCTGCTGTGGCCATGCTGGGCTGAGCCTCTCTCTCTCTGGCTGTCATCTGTGCCTGGCCCGAAGCTCAGGGCTACCCAGGCCCTGTGATGGGGCCCTGTCGAAAGGCGAAGGGCTGCCTGGGCATAGGAGGAGCGAGTGGGCAGAGTTCTGGTGCCCTTTCTCAGCTTTGCCTGTGACATGCCTGCTTGTGGCTGACCCTGGATACACTGGACTTCCTCCCTGAAGAGTTTCCTCGAAGAAAGGGCTTCCTTTGTCACAAAGCCAACTTTGAAAACCACCGGAGTCCAGCCCCAGTCTGCTGCCCCACTCACAGGGAAGCTGCAGCAGGAGAAACGAAAGTCGGACAGCTGGTCAGGGGCAGGGTCGCCCCTAGAACGAGCCAGAGTCACTGGGCGCCCTCTTGGGTGCTTGTCCCCACTCGCAATCACCCCCGGTTCCGCATCTGCTCTCGCCTGTCAGAGGGAGATGCCCCGTAAGGCTTCACATACGGCCTTGGCACCCGGCTGGCACGCCCTGAGAGCGCTGTCCTCCGCAGACTGCTTGGGCTTAGCCCAGGCTTGCCACCCCTTCACTCCCTCTGCCCTAGTCCCCTTGCTGTTCCTGCCCCAGGGCCTTTGCACTCACTGCCTGCTCCACCCGGAAAGCCCTTTCCCCTCCATCGCCACAGGGCCTGCCACTTCTTATCAGTCAGGTCCGGGCTTGGTGCCACCTCTGCTGAGAGACCTTCTCACCCACAGGCACGATCTACCAACTGACCCCGTTTTCATTCTCAGCCCTAAACTCCTCACTTCTGTGTATGTTTCCCCTGATTGACCTGTTTGTCATCTCTATAGCCTGTAAGCTCCCTGGCAGCAGGCTTCTTATCTGTCTCCTTCACCACGGACTCCTCGGTGCTTAGAACGGAGTCCAGGACACGGCAGGAACTTAAATGATTTTTGAATGAACGAAGGAGGGCCATTTTTAAAAGCTATGCAAACACTGGGTCACAGGGAGGGCAAGGGTCTGGTGGACGATGAGCAGAAGCCTCTGTCTCCTGCCGAGTGGAGGTGGGGGCGCTGCCAGGCCTCCGAAGGCCCATTAATGAGGTAAACACAATCACAACCAGGAACAACCTTGGCTGTGCTTCTCCAGTCGACCCAAAGCCATTATCTCTAATTGATCTCTAGACATCAGCTGCTGAAGCCTCAGAAACCCTCCTGGATCCTCCAGGTCTGGTTACAAAGCCGCAGCCCACCCACCCACCGGGTGGGGCAGGGCCTCCTGCAGCAGCTCTTTGCCGGCCTGCTGGGAGCCGCCTGGGCCCCACGTGGGGAGGAACCATCAGACTGGCGAGAGTCAGGGCGGGCCGAGGGCCCGTGTCAAAGCCACAACCGACATGCCGGCTCAGTCTCCAGAAGCCGAGCAGCCTGTATTTCAGAGCCTCAAGTCTCCACAAAGCCACCAAGGGTCTTGTCCTCAAAAATACTTGACACAGAGGGAGGCCCGAGAAAAAGTGCCCTGCCCCAAACATCCCACTTGCTCTTGATGAAAGAGACATTCTGAAAAATGGAGACAGGAGATTAGTACTTAAAAACACCAACAAAAATCCAACAGGCCTCAGCCGCAAGACACCAAGGCCTCTCTGGGTCTTGGTCAGGCGAGGGCGCAGAGTTGGGGGGGTCACGAGGTCAGCGGCAGGTTCAGTGACCATCTGGATGCTTCAAGCCACCCCTTCCTGACTCAGCCGGAAGAGACACCGCCTTTCCTGTTGGGTCTCCCTCGTCCTTAGAGACAGAGCAGGCACTCAGCTGGCTGCCCAGGGTGCCTCGCAGGCGTGTTCATAGTGAGAGCCTGGAGAAGAGCTGCCGCCTCCCATTTACGGAGGCCCAGGTAGCAGCGCCTGACCTTGCCCCTGGCTTTTCCCTTGACACAGATGATGCGTCCCAGGCCAGCCCTGCACGCAGGATCCTGCTCGTGGCACCAGGCAGCTCTCCTGCCTGCGTCAGTAAATTATGGGCGCTGCGTGCATTTTTTCCTGGATAATGAAGTTGAAAGGCCACATCTGCATTCTTGCATGTGGGGGATGGATGTCAGCGGCCTGGAAGGGGACCGAGTCTTTAGGAGCGGATAGGGACAATGAGCTGTTTAGGTTCGGGGGTATCTCCTACCTCCATCAGGCAACTGGCTTTCAAGACAGGATGTCAGCTGCTCTCTGCTTTTGTCCCACACCGCTGCAGGGAAGCAGGAAGAAGGAAGAGACGGGGCCGCTCTGAACCCAGGCTGTCCTAGCAGTGCTCATTTTCTTTGAGTGTTTGGAAGCTTCAGTAAGTTTCCAGAGAGCACGTGAAGGTTCTCAACGACACATTGATGACTGAAATAATGCCCCCCAAACAGAGATGTTTGGCAATGGGTTTACACTCCTCTCTCGTCTTCTCCAAACAGAGGCTGCTAAGAAAACATTGCCTCTCAAGTTTAGAAATGCCCTGACGCTGGTGTTTTGCCAGTGACACTATCTTTAGGAGGATGGGGACACTGGGCTATCAATGTTTAGAGCCCCCAGATTCCATCACTGGGCTCCTGGTGGCCCCGGCTCACAGCCCCCTCGTTTCTGCACGACAGAGAGGCCCTCAGTGAGGGCCTCTTGTTCATATGGCCGGATCCACGGTGCCTCTGCAGCATTTTTACCCCACTGAGAAGGGCATGCAAAACATTTGAGGCATTAAACAATTTTTCCCAAATAACTCTTTTTGTTTTTCCAAGCCAAGGAAACTGTCAAAAAGAAGGACAACAAAGGGGAACCATTTCCACTAAATAGTAAACCACACTAACCCTAAAACTTAACATGGTGTGGAGCTGGTACACGGCTAGACAGAGACTGGGGGACCGAACGGAGGCAGATTCCGTTCCAGAAATGTGGTAAAATTACAAAGGTGGTGACTCAAACCGGTGGGAAGAAAACAGATTCTTCAATGAGGGGCGCCTACACAAAGCGTGAAGCAGGATTCATGTCTCCGAGAGCACCAGGACAAGGTCCGAATGGATCACAGGTTAAATGTGAAAAGCAAAAGCAGGAGCAAGTTTTGCTCTGGCAGCTGGGAGGCTCTAGAAGAAAGGACACCCCAGCAGCAAGAGGCACGCCTACCACCCAGATCTTGGTCTTTACGGCGACTCTCCAGTTTAAGGAACCAGAGCTCCTTGGAAATGTGGCTGATTCTAGGGCTGGGGCAGGAAATACATAAGAGAAGCCTGGAGCATACTGTAGTGCCAGAAAGTAAAGAAATATTAAAACAAAATAAAATGGAATGAAATCCTACAAAAAACAAACCTAAAGAAAAAATCAGAAGGGGCATTGTCAAAATAGCACAGGAGCCAAATGAAAGAGGTTCCCATGGCCAAAATGGCCAAAGCTAAAACAATTTAAGCAATAAAATGAAGAAGCATCTAATGATAACCCAAATATAAAATAAATAACCACATAAAGAAATCATGGAATGAATTTATAAATGAGGAACGAGAGCGAAAGCTCCCGGGCACACGAATTCCAAATAATGCGTGTGGACACTTGGCCCTCCAAGGGAAGAAAGCACAACCCCTCCCAACCCCCTTAGGTGTGGGCTGCGCACGTGACCCCCTTCCAGAGAACAATCGCGAGGGGGCGGAACGCGGAGCTTCGCAGAGACGAAACAGGGCCACCCCTACGGCAGCCTGGTGCGCCCAAGGCCGGCTCAGTAGTCACAAACCACGTTTAACAGTCGGCACCCAGGACACGAGGAGCCACAGACGGCACTCCGTGTCTGTGGTCTCCCTCCTAATAACCCCCAATCCCAGTGTTATGTATTGACAGTAACATCAGGCAAATCCCCAAATTCTATAAAATACCTGACCAGTACGCTTCGCAACTGTCAAAGTCATAAAAACAAAGACAGTCTGAGAAACTGTCACAGCCGAGAGGAGCCAAAGGAGAGCGGCGATGAAAGGCATGTCGTGTCCAGGACAGGACCACGGAACAGGAAGAGAACGCCAGGCGGACACAGAGGAAATCTAAACAAACCGCAGCAGCACTGGGCTCAGGAGTCGTAACGAATGAATCGCACTAACGTAAGATGTTAATGACGGGGGAGATGGGGCGGGTGGGTAAGGTAAGAAGTCTGTACTGGCTTCTCAGTTTTTCTCTAAGTCTAAAACTGTTTAAAAAAAAACCCAGTCTATTAAGGAAAAAAGAAACCATGATAATACTAGAAGAAAACATGGAGGTGGAGGAGAGTCAGCCCTTGAATGACTTACGTGCAGAAGCCATTAAAGAAAAAAATGGATATATTTGAGTACATAAAAATAAAAACGACGACACACACTCCCCCCATTAGCAAGAGTAAAAGATAGAGGACTAAGGTTGAGGGGGGAAAGAGGCAATGGCAACTCCAGGGAATCAAAAGAAAGGAACAGCAAGCACGTGCTAACTGGCTCAGCCATGAAACATGTACACAATCATAATAATGTGAGCAATGATGTCCCCTGGCCGAGTAGCTCAGTTGGTTAGAGCTCTGTCCTGAGACGCCAAGGTTGTGGGTTTGATCCCCGGTCACGGCACATACAAGAATCAAGCAATGAATGCATAAACAAGTGGAATAGCAAATCGATGTCTCTCCCCACCCCCCCCACCTTCCTCTCTCTTTCTTAAGACATAGCAATAAATAAAATTTTTTTATTATTATTATTTTTTTTAAGATTTTATTTATTTATTTATTTTAGAGAGAGGGGAAGGGAGGGAGACAGAGAGGGAGAGAAACAGCAATGTATGGTTGCCTCTCACATGGCCCTCATGGGGACCTGGCCCGCAACCCAGGCATGTGCCCTGACAGGGAATCGAACCGGGACCCTCTGGTTCCCAGCCTGCGCTCAATCCACTGAGCTACACCAGCCAGGGCAAATAAAAATTTTTAAAAAATGAAAAAACAAGTAACAGGCAGGCAGCTCCCAGAGGCCTGGTGACAGTGTCTGAGAGGCAGGAAGGCCAGGAACCGGGAAGAAAGGAGGAGGGTGGAAAGGGAGAGGTGGTCCTCACCTCGGCGGGTGGGGGGAGTGGGGAGAGGGCCTAGGTGGCTGAGGCCGCAGCCCCACGCCATGCACGTTTCTAGGGATCACACACAAACGTGCGTTTGAAGATACTGGTCTAGAGAAGAGACTACAGCAAGACAAAATTGCCGAAGGTGAAGAGATCAGCGAGGGGGAAGATGCCAAGGGCAGTGAGAGAAAGATGCGGCTTCTCGTGGTGGAGCCTAAGATGTTCTCTACGTTCAACAGGAACCACTGACCTCCTCGACTCCCCCCCAGGGCAGACCTCCGAGGTCAAAAGGCTCTGAAATCATACTGGGAAACTACGCCTTTGATCAGCGTAAAATATCTCTCTTTGCTCTATTTAATGCCTCTTTTTTTTCCTTGAACATTTATGTATAAAAATATGTCTTTTATAACTGCCAAATAGATTTTGCCACTTAAAAAACCCACATGTTTTTGACTCTAGTGAAACCTAACCCATTTATATTTATTGTGATTTACTGGTGTTCGGTCTTGTTCTGGTTAGCTCACTCAGGTTTTCTCTGCAGTGTATCTCTTTTGGTCTAGAAGTTCTACATTCTATTTCTATTCCATGGAGATTACTCCTTCATTTTAAAGAAACACATCAGAACCTCCGCTTTCTTAAGAGACCATCAAAGCTTCACGCACGCTAAGCCATAGCAGAGGACACGGCAAAGTTTCCGTTCTGCTGTTTCTTCTGCGAGCTTTGGCCCTGCCCGAGCTGCCCGGCAGCCCGAGGGAGGAGGAGGAGGCGATCATCATTGCCGTCAAATTCTAAAACCTGGTGTGGTGTCAGAGTCAGCGCTCTGGTAAGGTGGCTCGCGACAGGTTAAGAGTCCTGTGAGTCAGGCACTGTTTAAGTAAGCGGCAGGCTTTCGCTATAAAACCCAGTAACTGTGTTTCTCCACTGGGCGTGCCCATTTTCTTGGGGACCTTCTGAGCAGGAGGGAGGCTGAAGAGTGTCCATGAGAAAAGGGAGCCACAAAAAAGGGGTGAGGACTCAGAGGGAGAAGGAACAGAACCCCGTTCTAATCCCTCTGTGTCCCACAACCTGGTCCAAAAGATACTGATAAAAAAAAAGTGAATGTGGCCCTGGCTGGTGTGGCTCAGTGGACTGAGCACTGGCCTGTGAACCCAAGAGTCACCAGTTCGATTCCTAGCCTAGGGCACATGCCTGCATTGCAGGCCAGGCCCCCAGTAGGGGGCGTGCAAGAGGCAACCATATATTGATGTTTCTCTCCCTCTCTCTCCCTCCCATCCCCTCTGACTAAAAATAAATAAAATCTTAAAAAAAAAAAAAAGGTGAATGTGGTTAGCCAAAAAATGCAAACAACCCAAATGCCCATCAATGGATGAATGGATAAACACAAGGGGATCTAGCCACACAACGGAGTATTACTCAGCCATGAAAAGAATGTGGTTCGGTCATATGCTGCAAGACACACGAGCCTCAGAAACATCGAGTGAAATATGCCAGACACAGAAGGACAAATAGATGGTGCCACTTACACGAGGTACTGAGACAGTCAAATTTCTAGAGACAGAAAGTAGAACAGTGGTCACCAGGGGCTGGGAAGGGGGCGATGGGGAATTATTGCTCAATGGTTACAGAGTTTCCGTTTGGGGCGATGGAAAAGTCTCATGGTCGTGAATGCACAGCACTGTGAATGGACCGACTGCCACTGACTTACACATTCAAGACGGTTAAAATGGCTAATTTCGTGTTACATATATTTTACCACAATTAAAAGTAAGTGACTGCGGACAGCGCTGTTCGGAGTGGGCTTGCTTCCTTCTCTGCTTACAGAGATGAGAGACGGAGAAAGTCCCACCTTCGACTGTGCTCTCTTCCCGCCCAAATCCTTGCTCGCTCCTCAGTGCTGACTGAGGAAGGGCTGTTTGGCGGCCTTGCTTCCCAGAAAGGCCAAGCTCTGTCTCCTCTCACTCCTCTTTCTTTTTCCTCCTCCTCTCTTCCTCCTGACAAACGCACTCTGGCCTTCCCCCGCCCAGGTCCTCTTAGAGCTGTTACCTCTCCGATTCCCTCCCCTGGACCCGCTTTGACAGGTTCAAATCCCATTTGAAATCAGTGCAAGTCCCTGAGACACCTGGCAGGCTCCCCGCCCCGGGTCAGGGTTCACGGCTGCAGCCTTGTCCTCTCTACTGAGAACAGCTCCCTGAGAGCAACCACGTTGTCTTATTCCTCTTTATGGCCCTGGTTTCGTGTTCAAGGTCATTCACTGTGTCTATTAAACACAAGCTGTATAATAATGACTGTCAATAGCAGCAGAGGTCATTGAAATTTCCTCCCTGCTTCTCATGTGCCTGGCACTGTACTCAGCCCTGAACTTGCTTTGTGTCATTTAACTTTTAAAATCACTCTGGGAGGCAGGAGTATTATTATCACTCACTCTCAAGTAACTGGTGAGGAAAACGCAGCACAGAGAGGCGAAAGCCACTTGCCCAAAGTCACACAGCAGGTAGCTGGTGGAAGTGGTCGCATCGGCCTGACTCCTGGGTCCTTAGTTTAGGTGGGTGGGCAGCATCCTGGCTGAGAACAGTGCTGCTCCACACGGGCCCCCTGAAAGGAGCGGGCGGGGGGGGGGCGGGGGAGAGGCAGTATTTTGGCGATTCCAGGTCCCCTGGGGAGGGGCTACCGACCCTGCAGACCCCACACGTGTGTCAGGGGGAGGAGTTCTGCCTCTCCTCCGCGACCCTCCAGGACCCAAGGAAAACTCCGGGCCAGGAGCGCCCGGCAGAGCAGAGGGAGGCAGAGGTTAATGGAAGCCTGTAAGAGCCTCCATCACGCGGGCTTGCTTAAACAATGGAGCCGTGCACCACTTCACACGCTGCTGGGGGAACCATTAAAAACCATTAGCAGGACATTAGCGCTGCTCCAAGGACTGGAGAGGGAGGCGGAGGAAGGTGCCGACAGCCCTCCCACTCTGGGACAGACCAAGGAGTTGAGGGGTGGGGTGGGGGGGGCGGTACCAAAAAAGAGCCGAGCCCGGGGTTGGGCGCCCTGGGAAAGTCGCTGCGCCTCGGGGGTCTCAGCCTCTGCTGCGACAAAATGAAAGTACGTGTCCGGGAAGGAACACAGATGATTTGTCTCTCCTTCTGGACCTGGGTCTGATTTCTACAGCGGGTTCACATGCTGGGATCTCAGGGACAATCGGGATAACTGCACCCATAACGTGGATATCGAATTACACGTGCACCTCTGCAGATAAGTGAGTAAGGTAGGGGAGACCTCCTCACCTCAGCCCCAGTCCCATTCCAAATTCCTCTCTGGGTGTTTTCTTAGGTATTGTATATTCAAGGCGGTCCCAGTTCCCAGGCCAAACAAAGCCTGCTCTGCCAAGCATCTCTGCCAAGGACGTTTCCCCTCCACCATCGCCACAGGCGATACTCTATCCTGATGAGCACATCCTCATCCAGGGAGCGTGCAGGGAAACAGGGATTGGGGCCCTGGCAGGTGCACGGGGTTCGGGGATGGAAGAGATCCGAGCTTCAGTTCATGGTCGTGGTTGTGTGACCTGGCGCAAGTGCTGACCCCTTCTGAGCCTCAGCTGTGGCATCTGTTACATGAGGATAATAACAGGGCCCCGCAGAGTTGCGAGGGTGAAGGGCAAAGTGTGTAACGTGCTGGACACAGAACAGGTGCCCCATGGATGACCCCCCCCCCCCCGCCTGAAACAGCACCCACCGGGCTTGCTCCCTTATCCCTGCCCCCCTAAGCTCTTCCTACAGACGGGGCGTTGCGGTGGCTCACTGAACCGTGAGAGCCACAGGGCAGAGGTTGGCTCTGCTCCCCACCGTCTCCTCCACACCTGGCTCAGGGGCACGATGGGTGGATAGGAGGATAGAGGGGTGGATATGGGCAAAGAAGTGAGGGAATGGCAGGAAAAGTACACAACCAGCTTATTTGGTCGGTGGAAACAAAAGAGCCAGAGAGCAGAGACTCCAAATAATTTGGAAAACCATCACCAAAAAAACAAAAAACATAGCGGTTTTTAAAGTGGGCCACGCAGGATAACCCCTTTCCACTCCACAGTCCGGAAGGGTGGCCACAGCGATCTGAGCGGTGGGTGACGGTGACTTTTATCGCTGCGCGCCTGCTTGCTTTCCGGCTGCCGATTTTTCTACTCAGGCTGCGTGTTACTTGTGTCATTAAATTTTTTTTTAAAGTATGGAAAAACCCCGAATGAGAGAGAAAACAAGACCAGTGGCCGCCGACCCAGCCCTCCTCTGGGTGTACCCTGCACACAGCCCCGAAAGGGCCTTGAAAGATCGGCTGCGGCGAGGGCGCCCGGGGGCCGCCGGGCCGGCGAGCACCGCCCGCATCCCGCATCCCTCCCCAACCTGCTCTCAGCGAGAACGCGCCGGCAGCTCTCATTCCTGAAAGCTTCCTGTCCTGCCCTGCCCCTCCGAGAAAACGTATCCATCCTCAGTGCAACTGGATGTGATTTCAGTTTTATACCTTTATGAAAGTTCTCCCAAGTAAGGACCCCCCCCCCGAAAAAAAAAAGATTTTATCAGGGCACACTCTCCCGTATTCAGCTCGATGTGGCCCCGGTGGTGACAGCTCCCGGGGTCTGTGTCTCAGGAGGGAGAGCTCTGTGAGGGCGGAGTCTGGCCCCAAAACGCCTTCACACTGAGGGCACCGTGAATTTTTGCCACAATGAATCAGACTTCAGGAAGAATCTTCCTTCTTTGTGTGAATGCTGCTGTTGGATTTTCATATTATCTAATCCTCTGGTGCAGAAGAGGATTAATCTGACATGACTGGGCAACAAGCAATGTGATTCTTTTTTTTTAAGTTTTTTAAATTTTTTTATTGACTGATTGATTTTAGAGAGAGAAAGATATTTATTTGTTTTTCCACTTATTTATGCACTCATTGGTTGATTCTTTTATGTGCCTGGACTAGGGATTGAACCCACAACCCTGGGGCATCGAGATGCTGCTCTAACCAACTGAGCTACTGGGCCCGGGCAAGCAGTGTGCTTCTGTCCGTTTCACAAATAAACCCAACCGCCTGTTTGCTGTCTGCTCAAAGCAAAGTGAGGGGAAATGTTCTACTTGCTTTACTTCTTGTCTCTAGGATATCTAATGCTGGAAAAAAATGAATTAGTGGGATTTTTTTCACCTGCCTGAAAGAGCACCCACCCCACTTTGTTCAGCATTAATAAAATAGCATTTATCCTGCACCCCCCCCGCCCCGTGAGCTTAGATCTGGTTTATGTCCATGTAGCCTGTGTGAGTGATTTGCAAACACTACAGGTGTGAGAGTAACGAGCAAGGAATGAAACCACTGTCAGGACCTGGCCTTGGGACGTGGGATCTGAGAGTGGTGCAGCCAGTCCCGGGGCTGTGTTTGCATGGGGGGCCACCCACCCCCCTCATGGGGAGCCCTGCTCTGACTGTGCTATAGGAAAAAGGCAACTAATTCAAATATATGTGTTTTTACAAGCTGAAGAATCAAGGACTTCTGGGTCCTTGGCCCTTCCTGGCTGCTGCAGATAAATAATCCGGCGAGCGATGTGATTTTTGTTTTGCCATGTGCCTGGCTACAAAAGAGGGATGAGCGGCCGAGGCCTTGAGAGCTCACTGCTGTGCATGGAGAGCTGGAGGCTGGCAGATGAAAGGCCCTAGGTATGAGGTAGGATGCTGCTTCTCCCGCCAGGTGTGCCAGGAGGGTCTGTCCCTTTGATCTCCTGCTGCACACAGGAGAAAGTCGGCTACTTTCAGAGGGCCCCCATCTGGGAAGCTACGAGCAAAGGCAGGGAAGACACAGTCAACTCCACTGGAAGCAGAGGCCACCCCAGTCTCGGCCTCAGCCCCAGCTGGACCCTCAGAGCACCCTGGGGACGGATGCCTGCCCACAATCCTCCCCCGCTTTGGGAGTAGAGCCCAAACCTCATGAACTTCAGTTCATTCACAGCTATCCATCAAGCGCCTAACACGGTGCTTTCCCCTTTGTTCAGCAGAAGTCCTCACAGTTTCTGCACCAGCCACAGCAGCCTCTCAAATGCTCTTGGGTGCTACTTCCCCCCGAGCCACAGGGTCCTTGCATAAGCTGTTCCCTCAGCCTGGAGCTCTGTTCCCTTCACATTTTGACCTCAGCCGAAACACCCCTTTCTGAGGCAAACTTCCCCGACCCCTGCCTTGATCCACCCCACCCACATCTAAGTATGGACACTCGCGGCACCGCGTGCCCTGCTGCGTGGCGTCTGTCACAGCGGCACCACGATGGCTGACGGACCTCTCCCTTGACTGGGTACTTCTGTGCTCTCCTTGCTCACCCCAGCTCACAGAGCAGGGCTCCGTAAGTATTGGTTGAATGCCTGAATCCTTGCTAATGCACCAAGCCAACAGTCTTAATCCCCACAGACAGCGAGACTCTGTATAACCAAACGGGACACAACAGGATCCGCCAGGGAGGGATCACAGGTGGGCCGTGGGCCGCGGTGGGTTCGGGCGGCGGTCCGGATCTAAGGCCGTTTGGTAGGAAACACAGGGCCGTTCCATCGGCTCTGCGTTTCACTCCTCACGGCGACGGTGACGGGTCAGAATGGCGCTAAGAATGTGTGCGAAGCCAGGTGCCTGCTGCAGTGTGGATGGTGACGGGGACGGGGAAGGCTGGGAGCTCCTCCGTAGGGGCAGCCAGAGGGGCTCGCACGCTGAACCTGCTCGCTGGCGGTGAGATTCTGTGACTGCCGCCACCCGCGCTGGTCACATTTGGCACAGAAACAACTTGGCCACATCTTCGATTACCTGAAGTTTCTTAGGGATGCAACCATCACAGGACAGACTCTCTCAGGAGAGCAAATGCCAGAGACGCAGAGACGCAGAAAGCTTTACCACCCGGAGCAAAGCTTACTTCATGCAACCTCTAGGGGCTGCTCACGGTGGGCCTCCCGCCCCTCCTCCTCAGTGGAGTGTAAGCCTGGTATGTTCAAGCCCACCAGCTCCAACCCTCGAACTGAGCGCCGCAGCCCCAGACGCCACCTGAACACACCCTGCTGCATCACCCCCTCACCATCCCCCACTCCCGTGACAACACGTGCTCAGGTTGTCAAGGAGACCAGCGGTAAGCGAGACAGCACACACCCAAGGCTAGAAGTCAGACTTTCAATGAAGGAACCCATTCCCCTGGTCAGGACGCGAAGATATAGTGGGCTCGGGTGTCACAACCAATGAGAACACTTGGAGCTGGAAGTGAGAGGTTGCCACTCGTGCAGGAAGGAGGTGGCACTCACTCCTCCTCCTTTGAAAGACAGTCAGGCTACTTGCTTTGCAAAGGGCTCGAGGGTGGACTGAGGGGAGGCAGGCAGAGTGGTTTTCTTTTAATAGCCTGTTTCCACGGTGCCTGACAACCCTTGGCAATCCACAGCTGGACAGCCAGGGGCCTTATCTTACACAGGCCACCCGCCAACACCCATCTTCCTGGCCTGTCTGGGCCCCGAGAGTGACAGAGGCCAAGGCTGGCAGCCAGGGCCCCTCCTCTTTCCTCTCCCTGGGGAAAGGAGGTGAGTGATGTAGCAGACAAAGGGCAGAGCAGACACAGAACCACCCAGGAGCCAAGGTCTGCAGCTCTTCCCCTCCCCTCCCCGTCCCTGCCCTTGGGGAAAGTTTTGTGAAGCATGAGCTCCCTGGGCTTCACTGAAGACCCAGCAGGGCTGTCTGCCCAGCAGACCCTTTAACTAGAAACACATTCTTTCCCTCCCCTCTCAGCCCGGACTGCATGGCCCAGATAACCAGATAAGGGCCTCTTTGATTTCATGTTTACACAGGCTGTGGCCCCACATCTTGGGAAGGATCAACCACATCCAGGCAAGTTAGGACACCTCCAGGTGGGGTGAGGGGGGACAGACGCCTTACCTGCTCCTGGGAATTCATCACACGCAACTTCATCTGCTTCAGGTAGGTGGAGGTGAGGGGCATGTTGTAATCAATAATCCCGGAGACCAGAGGAGAGGGAGGCTCGCTTTCTGGCAGAAAGAACAAAAGGAACCCCTTTCAGTCCGTGCTGCGGGCCACCAGTGGGGTGGCACACCCTGTCACCCACATGGAGAACTCACCAGAGCCTGTGAGGAGGAAAGAACAGGCCAGAGGTCACAAATGGGCGCCTCGCCCACCGTCTCTGGCCCATAGAGGTGGACTGCACAGCACTGAGCATAGTTTTTCAGTTAGGTGCCAGTGTTTAATAAGAGAGTTCACAGTTAAAGAATGGAGAGTTCACATGATGGGCCACCCGGGGCCCATAATCCCGCATGGCAGACAACCACTACAGCTGTGCAGCAGCCCCTTCTTTCAGACAGGGTGCGAGCTCTCCATTTTCGCCATAGTCCCCACCACTCCCTATTGTCCCATACATCTTCACTCAGTTCTGATACTGGCCAGGCCCTTGAAGGCATTTACCTTTCCAACCCTGACCCGAGGCAACTTTCTTCCTGGTGCACACATGCTGCCGCCACCCCACCCATCGCCTGCCCCCACGGCATCCCCCAAAAGCACCCCCAGGTGCCATATGGCTCCCAGCTCTGGGCCCCCACCCCCAAAACTCTGGTTCCTCCTTCATCACATGGAACACTGTTCTTCCCATTTATTGCTTTGCTGTCCTAAAGATCAAAGTAACGTGTGTTCTTTTTGTAGAGCATTTGCAAAGTGTGGAAAGATGTAAAGAAAAATAAAAAATACTCATAATTGCACTAAGCAGCTTGGCATATGCTTCTGTTTATTTTTTCCCTGTGATTTCTCTTCTTTAGGTCCTTGATATCATAATACACACAGAAAATTGGAGTCTGCTTTAAAAAATTTTTTTTGGCTTAACATTTTGTCATAGACATTTCCTTCACCACCAAAAATCTTGTTCTGCTTTACAAATATAATTTTTATAGCCATGCACTGTTTTACCGTAGTTTACTGAAGTCACTTCCTTATGAAAGGCTGTTTATGTTGTTTCCTATTGTTGGCGATTATAAACATCACTGCAAGGAACATGTTTGTGTGTGGATGTTGGTCCAAATTTCTGATCATTTCCTTTTTAGAACAGATTCCAAGAAATGGAATTCGTGGGTTGAAGGGTAGGAATATTCGGTAACTCTTAGGATCTCTGGCCAAGCTGCCTTCTGCAAGGACACTGTCCCACCAATGGTTCTGCATCGAAGCGCCACCGTGGGAGGCATGCAGGGCAGGGGAAAGTGGCACAGGAGTGAGTCAAGGAAGACAGAGCACAGCGGAAGGAGAGCCTGTCACTTCTCCCCGGTCCAATGGCCCCCTTTGGGTGTCCTCTGCTATGACCATGCTTGAACCCCTGGGGCCTCCTGTTGGGGCCTGTCTCATTTAGTCACTGAGTCACCTGGCCCTGCTTCGCCCTCTACCTGGGGAAGCAGTCTTGGTTATCTGTTCTCTGGCCCCTCCTCCCGCTTCCCGGGCTCCAGGCCTTTGCACCAAAGTTCTCCCTGGTTCCTAGTTCTGTTCATGAGTTTGTGAGCTGGGACTGGAGTGTGCAAGTGACTCCTGGACGAGCCGAAGCCTGCCTGCCACTGTCACCGCCGTGCCCAGGAGATAGGCTGAAGGGGAAGCACGGGACAAGGCCAAGGGGGAGGAATGCAGAGGATACCTGAGGTGATTTGCTAATACTGCCACTCAAGGGCTGAAGCCCAGGCCAGAAGGGCCCCTGCAACCTCGAAAACACTATGCTGAGTGAAAGAAGCCAGATATGGAAGGACAAACACTATGTGACTCCCCCTAAATGGAACACCTGGAACAGACACTCACAGAGGAAGAAGGCAGAGTAGAGTTGTCAGGGGTGGGGGTAGGGGTGGGAATGGCTTCCTGGGCACGGACTTTCCATGTGGGGCGGCGGAAAGGCTTTGGAAATACACGGTGGTGCTGGCCGCTCAGTGACGTGAATACAATGCCACTGAACTGTCCACCTAAAATCAGTAAATTGGCGAGTTTTACATCATAAATATTTTATCAGGATAAGGGGAAAAAAGCCCCTTGCAAACAAGAGGGAGAAAACTACCTCAAGGGGAGAAGGGAAGTCCCTACTTGTCAAGGAGAGAAACAGCCCCACAGAAGACGGGGCCCCTGCAGACGGGCCTGGGGACAAGGGGCGCCCTTCGGAGGTGGCATGCACCTGGGGATGGCCCAGCCCAAATCACATTTCTTATCAAATTCATAAAAGTGCAGACTTTGTTCAGCTTTTTAAAGCAGTGCTGTCAGACAAAATTTTTGTGTTCTTTTAGGAAGAGTTTTGTTCTTGAGGAAGAGGTAAATGTCACTAATATAGAATGTCTCAGAAACCGGCTTGAAATGGACCGAACTTTTTTCTTCTTCTAAGAATCCTTCTTGCTTTGGTGACCGAAGGGTTCTCTGACACAAAGGCACAGACGCCCAACGCTGTGGGGAAGCTAAAACGTGTCCCAGCGTCCTCGAGACCTCTTCTCCTGGCTGCCCCTCCGTCAACCCAGACTTGACCTCCTTGAGCCCAGGTGCATGCTGGGACCTGGCCCCCCAGGATCGACGGGGCTGGGCGCAGCACGGGAGGCAGACACTGTAGCGACGACCTGGAGATGGTGTCACTCAAGAAAGCCACGGTCCCTCTTTTCAGATCACGGGTCTTCAGACAGGGAATTCTGCCGTTCCCATTTCCTTTCCTCAAAGATGGGTTTCTGGTGAAAAGCTGTTAGATGGCATGGGGTGTGAGAAGGGCCCCCCTCACCTCAGGGTTCCCAGTCAGGGCTACAAGTGAAGACTTCCCCGGGGTCCCAGCGACTCAGCGTGTGGTCGTCCACGAAAGCCGGGCGCTAGGTCCTTTCGCGGAGGTCACCCGTGTCCTGCCTGAAATGCCATGGCTGCTATGAGAAAGTCTCTCTAATGAAGCCAAGAAGGGCTTGGTTTAGGACGACTAAAACAAAAACGGCAGAGATGGCACTCTTGGGAGGTGGGAGAAGGGGTCTCCCTTGCCCTGTTCCCTCTGCAGCATGTCCACAGATCAGAAGCTGCTCCTGGTGCCCAGAGGCGAGCCAGCAGGGCTCAAGAAGCAGAGGCAGGAGCCCCTGTCTGGGAAAGCTGGGACACCCTGAAGCGCGCGCGCACACACACACACACCCTCCATCAGGGGTCAGTGTGCAGTTCCCGAAGTGAGACTCCTGTTGGGGAGGCAGGACCTTGGTGGGCAGGGGACATTCCAGGTGCGGGAACGTGCCAGAGAGCTGACTCCAGGCGGCCAGAAATTGGCTCAGAGAGAAAGGCAGGCCGGTTTTCCCAGCGGTGGGGAGCCCCGCAGCTCCAGAGGCGATAAATGCTGCGCACGGAGAGGATCGGCTTAGTGGGAAGGAGATAAGGAGCGGGGGCCGGTGGGAGCTCCGTGCAGGAGTCAGGCACCCACAGGTGAGATGAATGCCAGGCTGGGGGAGGCACTGAGATGGACACACAGCGGGGAGAGGCGGCTTCCCTGGGCCCCGCTGCGGCCAGCACACGCGGGGGCCGTCCTTCAGCCGCCACAACTAACCCGATCCCTCTGCTGGGGTAGGAGCTGGCAAGGGTCACGGAGCTGAAATAATCAGGCAGGCTGCTGGTGAGAGAGGCCGAGGAACCACCCAAAGAAAGGTTTCAGCGCCTCTTTGCCAAGGAAAATTGAAACCAGCCCAAGCACAAGGCCTAGTTTTACAGACCTTGAAAATAATCAGTGACGCAGAGGGTTTACCCAGGCCAAGCCACACAGGCTGAGCCAGGGCTGACCTCCACAGCTGGGCGCCAATGGCATTCATTAATCAGCGCAAATTTCAGCGGAAGCAGCGGCCTTCATTCCTCCAGATGGAACTCGAGGTGGCAATTCTCATGAGCTTCACCTGCAGAACGGAAGCGCCCCTTGGTTCTGCGTGACAATGGCAAGAGCTGTCCCAGGCGGAGCTGGGCGCTGAAGGACGTGCGTGTGACGAAGGCCTGGCACAGGAGAGCCCTGAGACCAGCCGGCTTGTCGTGGGTCACAGAGATCGGGGCCTGGGGCCAACTCAGATGGCGACAAAGAAAACCTCTTTAGGAGGGGAGTAAATCGGTGGCTCAGCAAGTCTTCGGGGAGTACTAACGTGTGTGCACTCAGGGTGGGGGAAGTGGGGGAGCCCTGCAGGTGCAGTCCCCGTGCCCAGCAGGGTGGGGCTGATGGCGAAGCCAATAGAGCTCGGAGGGGGAAGGACTCAAGGCAGCCCTGTGGAGAGAGGACCTGAACAGGACTTGTGTTCAATCACTCAGCTGACAGCTACTGAGCACTCGCCAGGAGCTCCACTCAGACCCTTCTGCTTCCTGCTTCCAAGAACTCCATGCGGTGGGCGCTGGTATGAACATCCCATCTTGCAGAGGATTCGACAGCATGCAGAGAGGCAATGCCCCCTCACATGCCACCCAGCAAGTGAGGATGAAGCCGGGAGAGGACAGGCCAGCAAGCAGGCCAGCATGAAGCCTCTGCAGGGGCGAAAGAACGGGCCGGAAGAGGGGGATCTGGAGGAGTAGGGCGCGAGGGGGCCGGAAGCCACACAGAGGCAGAGTCTGGGCCTGGTTGCAAAGTAGCCTCCACCTGAGCGGACGACTCGGTCGTGGAGGAAGGGATCTTTCTATAGGTAACTGGCGCTGCCCACTGCTAACTCCTGGTTTGCAGCCCTATGAACGATATTTTGTCACATCAGAGAAAACAGAAACGTGCCTCCAGAGGCCCCTCTTCCCAGGAGCCAGGGCTGGTCTGAAGACCCACCGGTTTTCATTTTCTGTCTCCTCTCCACCGGGACTTGCTCAGGGGCTGGTCGCAGAAGAGCGTGGGGGCGGGAAGCCCTGGAATTTCCCATCCTCGGACTTCCTGATGCTCAGCAGCCTCCTTTGTTTGTGCCCCTGGCGCTGGGGGAGGGCCTGGGACTGTCCAGGGCCCACACTCTGCTGGGGACAAACCGCTGAGCAGGGGAGGCTGCTTTGCTTCCTTTCTTTCTTTTTAACACTCGGCCAGGAAGGGAGGCGCTCTCCCAGAAGCCCCTCAAGAAGTCTCCATCCTGTTCCCTGTCCCCCTCCTGCCCCACCTTCCTGGGGCAGGAACACAGGGCCTGCCTCTGAGGCCAGATGCAGGCTCTGATTTTCCTGTGGGCGGGCGGGGGGTGGGAGAGGGAGCAGGGAGGGCTGGCATGGCAGGGGTGCCCGTGGAAGAGGGGTGGGTGCAGCTGACCGCATCCAGAGAGGCAGCATGGCCGGTGGAGATAGGATCTCCAGGCTCTCAGCTGGGGCAGGAGAGGGGAGAACCTGCCAGCTGGCGAGGGTGGTCCAGGCAGCCAGAGCCTCTGGCCATTAAGCAGACAGGCAAGCCTTTCAGATTCTGAGGCACTCCACAGGCAGCTGCCAGAAACCAAACTCTTCCTTTGCCCAGTGTCTGGGTTGTGGACCCAGGGTGCTCACCTGGGTGGGGTGACTGTGTGTCTCCCCGTGGGACATTGGCAGCCTTGTGTCTGGGCTCCGTGCATAACCACACGGGGTACAGGCTCATGTTCCCACTGCACCGAGGCGCCTTACTGAACATGGTTGTTTAATCCAAGCGCATCCTCACAAAAGCCCCCAGAAGAAGGTGTTATTCCCATTTTACTGATGAGAACATAAATCCTACGGCTTCCTGGCGAACTTGCACAGGCGATTTCACTGTAACGCCCCTCCGTGCCTCATTTCCTCAGCTGGAAATCAGGACAGACGCCTCACAGGCTCGTGAGAGCCGTTATGAGCAGGCGAGGTTTGGGGGGGTCCTCTAACCTGCGGAGGGACACACAGCAGGGCGCAGGGTGGCACACCCAGGCCTGCCTGAGCTTCCGGGGGCCGCGCTGTCTCCTGCCCCCTCGGTGTCTCCCCTGCTCCTTGTGTGGAAAGCTCAGCTCCTGAGGACAAAGAAGTGGCATTCCACCCAAGGACGCGCAAGGGTGGGCAAGGCACAGCCTCGCGCTGTCTGCCCTCTGTCCTGCCTGGAGCAAGCCCCTGGAAAGAGAGGCTCCAGCCCAGAGCCCACAGAGCTGGTTTGTATTCTAGGCGGCTCCTTCCAGGCTGTGCTCTCTCCCTCTCCCCCTCCCTCCCGTCTTCCCCCTCCCTCCTTCTACCCTGGGGTGGTGGCAGCAAGAAGAAACAGGAGAGAAACAGGCTGCTGCTGTGCTGGCATCGCCCTCCTGGCCACGCAGAAGTGCGAGATCTGGACGAGCGGCACTGCGGCCCTGGAGCCCTCGCGGCCCTCCCTGAGGAGCGGGGGAGCAAGGGAGCCGCAGAGATGGAGCCTGCAGACACCCCAGAGCAGCCCACAAACACCATCCTCCCTGGCCTTGCCTCTGTTCTCCCAGGTGAACAGCTTCTGTGTCTGACTACCCCAGTTACTATGGAAACAATTAGGATAGAACAGGAGGGGACAGGTGGATGGGTGGGCACCCCTGGGACCCAGATCCAGGCAGCGTGGGGAAAGCAGCAGGGAAAGCCCTCCTGGCCCATCTGTGGGCAACAAATGCTGTCTTGCTCCAGGCATTGCAGCCGGCCAGCCAGGGCCAATTCCACATGGAGCAGGAGCCTCACTCCAGCATCCAGCGTTCCCTCAGTAACTGCCACAGCCGCCGGTCACCCCTCCTGCGTGGCTGCCCAGTGCCAGGCACAGGGACTAACTCTCAAACCTCTTCAGCCCCTGAGGTGGCTACCATTGTTAACCCCAGTTCACCGGTGATGAGACTGAGAACCAGAGACGGGAGTCACTTGTCCAGGACACACATCTACTGTGCTGCAGAGCTGGGATTTGAACTCATCCAGTGTGGCCCTAGAGACCCCGCTCCTAAACCAGGAACCCAGCGCTTACGGGAATAACTGGATCTGTTCCGTCCCTCGAACTTTAGAAACGCTGATGTACCTGATGAAGCAGCCGAGGCCTAATGACCCCCAAGGGCAGGAAAGCTCTGGATCCGACTAGGTGGCTGGTGTTGAAAGTTGCTCAAGGGCATCAGGGACAACCACCATGAGAGGAAGCCCCGGTCTGCCCCTGGGCTCCGGTTCCTCTCGGTCACCCACTCAGGCTTCGTTGCTGATTTCCCCGTCCCCAGATTTGGAGGGTGCCACCCAAGTAAAAGGCTCATCCTTCATTCCAAGTCTATTTCCATCCTCAGGCAAAACACCCATGGACTTCAGCCACCTTTGCAGGCCTGATGCCCAGGAGCAGCGCAGAAGCCCTGACAAATGGCCCACGTGGGCACCGTTTCTCAGGGCAGAGTTACCTCACACCCGTCCAATGCACCGGCCCATCTCACTGTGCCAGAGTCACCTGCGAACAGATGGGCCTGATGTTGACTGGAGGCCTCCGGGACGTTCGGCTTCCAGGTGCAGCGGGACGAAAGCCGCGTTGCCTCCGCTGCCTCTCACTGGGAAGGGCGGGGCCGGAGAGCATGCAGGTCGGTCCAAGGGACCGACTTTGGCTGGTCACAAGTGCTCTTGGCATTTTAAATCCGCACCACACCCCAAGATTTCTGAGTTGTGCACACGGAGGGACAAAGACTTGGAGAAGACCCACTGCTGGCAGGTATGTGGCTACAGGGTAGGAGGGTGCGCGCTTCAAGGGCTGTGCTCCTGTCCTCCTGTCCAACGAGAGCCGACGTTAGGGCTCAGCAAGACATGGGGACACCGCTGAGGGTGAGACCTGGGTGGCAAGAACTACCGAGCTTGAGCTTAGGGAATGGGGCGAGGTGGACGCCTCTCTCCAGAACCTCAGTGGGAGGAGAGGGTGTGGCCTGGGCCTTGACCTGCGGCAGGGATGGACTGCTGGTTTGAAAACAAAACAAACGAGGCTCTCTGGGCAGCCCCGTGGGCCCACACTGGCCTCTGGGAATTGGGACACTAGCTGGACACGCACTTCTCTGCCTGTGCCTGCAAAGGGCAGGCCCTTCTGGTGGGAGAGCCACTCCCTGCACAGCTCCCCCCACCACGAGCCCCCAGCGCGCCCTCCCCCCTACCTTTGGGCTCCAGGCCGTTGGAGTTGAAGTGCATCCTCTTCTGACACTCCGTGCAGCTCATCAGGAACCGCGTCACCGCCTCCCGTGGAAGGAAGGCGTAGGTCTCCGCAATCTGAGGGGGAGAGGAGGGTGCTTGTCATACGGCTCCGTGGTGGAGGGGTGGCGTAGTCCCTGGGTCACCGAGGGCTGTGCCTGGTGGCAGGCACTTGGCCTTTGCTAGGAAGGGCAGGGATTTGAGAAGCAAGGGGCAGGTGTCTTCGATTCTCGGCCATGGAGATGAGATAGTACTTTTGTAGAAAACCATTTGTTTTAAAAATTTGATTAAAGGAGCTTAAAAATTTAAAAAAAAAAGCATTTAAACATCGTTTAGTCTTTAACCTATATTCTAATAAGCAATATTCCTCTCAGAACGTTTTCTTGCTGTTACTGAAAAATGAGCTGATAAATATTGCTCTAGGGAAGGATGAAACAATTTTCCCTCCTAGGGAGGGATAAACTGAGACTCACCGACACATCACAGGCTCTGGGTCTGGGACAGAACCAAAGGTTCTATGAACTGTTTCCTGCCATCATTCACAGATCAAGAACCTTTTCAGGGAGAGCTGTGAAAGGCTGATGCCAAGGGATCAGATTTTCCAAACTGGACAGGCTCTTAGGACCCCCGTGTTCCAGTTAGGTCACGAGGCCCAGAGAGGTGACACGTTCGCCCAAGGTCACACAGCTCTTCAGAGGCAGTGCCAGACTAAAGCCCATGTTCCAGATCACGCCACCCCATACCTGCTGCCAGAAGGCCTCCCCTAGCTAGGGAGAAGGGGGCGGGGCATGGCAGGGAACACAAGAAAGAGGCTGGGTGAGGGAGTGGGAAAGGTGGGGACCGGGTCCTGAAGCCCAGCCCCTTCCTCTGGCTCTGGCTTTTGAGGAACCTGCTGGCCCTGGCTTGGCCGCCTGAGGGGCCCAGAGGGACTCCTTAGGCCCAGGATCCCTGGCTGAGGCCAGTAGCTGCCCAGTGGTTGGTTTTTGTACCTTTCCCAGAGCCCGGGCCCTCCCACTCCTCTCCACTAAGGGGCAGCATCGCCCCAGCATTCCACGGTCCTTGCCGCAGCCCAGCTGGGAAAGTTGGCCCAGTGGCTCCTTAGGGATGCATAAGCGCCCCGCTCCATCTCTATGGTGGCCAGGGAGCTGGGCAGGGTAGGGCGGAGTTGGGGTGGGCAAGTAGGAGACTTGGGGTACCGCAGGCGCCAGGCCCTCAGAGGACCAGCTCAACGGGCCCGTGGAGCTCCAGGGGCCACTCCCTGCTGCAATCGCAGTTAATTTTGGTGACACAGTTGTTACTTCTCAGCTGATTTGATGCTCTGTAGAGCTGGGAGGCTCCTTGATGAGTTATCTCCCTTCCAAATTCCCTGCCTTCTTTTGGAGGTCAAGGACGAGGGCAAAACCCTGGTCTCTGATTAGAATGGGTGGGTGGGAAGGTGCTGGTCAGCGATGTACCGGTCCTCCTTGGCCGTCAGGGCTGAGCGGTGAGGGCTTTCCTATCACCCACATGCATATCTCCGTCCCAGCCCAGAGCTCCCTGGAAGGCTTGGGGGAAGAACACCCCTCTCGGGCCTGCAGGGTGGGAGGGATGGGCCTCGCGGAGTGGCCAATGGCTGTAGGACTAAACGGGCAAGAGAGGTGCCTGCTGGGCAAAGGGCAGGGCTATGGCTAACTTGGGCTGACAAGACGACCTCACAGGTGCCCCGAGGCACGGCATTCCAGGTCAGGGCTCAAAACTGCTGAGCAGAGGACTTGGGGAGGGGGTCACTGTCTAGGGGGAAAAGGAAGGGAGGTTCATGCCATAAGGATAGCCCTACTTCTCTACACGGAGCTCACCTGCCTCTGGGCAGAGAAACCATTTTTATAGGGCTCAGGGAGGGTCTTCCTGGCCTGGCTGTTGAGCTGAGGGTATAAGGAATCATTCCCAGAGAGGGCTCTGACCACGGCCCAGAACTGTGGCCCCAGTCTCCCGGCCTCGCAAAGGCTGGCTAGAGGACCACACGCAGGGGGAGCGCTGGGCGCATCCCCTGTGGCCTGGCGAGTTCTGCGGTGGGACAGGAGGGGTGGGCCAAAGGCAGACAGGTGAGAAGTCCTAGGAGCTGTATAAAGGCCAGGGAGGGAAGCTGTGCCCTGCATGGCCGGAACGTCTGCAGCCTTGCTAAGAGCTTCCTGGGGCATCAGCCAGCACTGTACTGCCATGGGGACACGCGTGGAGGGGGGTGGCCTCCCCTCGCTGGGCCGGCAACCTTTTGCGGGCATCTTTTGGTTTACTCTCCTGGCCTGTCTGCACGAGAGATGGCCCCTCCATTGCTTTTTGACCGCCCAGCGCTCAAGGCCACGGGACCACGGGTTGAGCTGAAATGAGGACGACAATTCCAGAGGATGCTCTAGGCAGTGGGATGGTGGTTTTCTGATAGTTTCAGAGCTACAGGCACTGTTCTGGAAATAGACTCCTATGCTGAAGCCCCAAACACGAAACAGACAAAGATAGGGCAGCTATGTTTGCGGAGTGGAAGCTCCAGGACCCGTTTCCACCTAGCTCCCCTCCGCTGCCCTGGGCGGCCTCCTGCCCGGGCCCCGGGACCCATCTGTGAATCCACCTTTCGTGTTTTTCCTAGCGGTACAAACGGGGAGAGATTTTGCTGGCAGGAAGAACAGAAGCTATTTGCAGACTCGCTGACTTGTGAGGCTCCATTTCGCTCCCCAACTCGGAGGCCGACAAAGACAGATGAGGCCAGTTGGGGGGATTTGCACCACTTTACAAGATCCTCCTCCTGCCCTGTGGGTGGATTAGCACGTGGTGGGCCTGGAGTAGCTGCTGACCACATCTGACCGCAACTCCAAAGTGGTCTGGGCACCAGATCCCGCCCACGGCACCCCGGGAATGAGGCAGGGAGCAGACGGCTCACTCTGACCCAGATGGGTGCCGGCACCAGAAACGCTCCTTGAAAAAGGACCAGCCCTCCGTGTGGGCTCTGGGAACTCTGCAGAACCACCTGGAACCCTCCCCAGACCCCGGCATTGGTGAGACCTCCTGGATCCCTCTGGCCCTCGGGTCACCCTGCCACAGAGGCAAAAAGTAGGGTGGGGGCTCCCTATGCAAACTGGGACTCCCCCCGCATTAGCCACTGTAAATGGCCATCTACCCTTTGCTCCTATATCTCCAGCTTCAGAAAGCTCACTACCTGATCCTGATCCACTGCTGAACGGCAGCAGATGCTAGAAAGTTCTTTCTCCCACTGCAGAATGTGCCTCCTTTAATGGCCTGAGCAAGCTCACCCACCTCCTGTCCAGTCCCCTGCTTCCTGCAGGCACCCTGGCCCATGAGGAGACGACAGCCCCAGGCGCCCTGGAGGTGATCGGGCAGTCCCAGGGGTCGGGTCTGGCAGAACACAAAGAGACGGGTCCCCAAGCCCCTCAGCCAAGCCGACGCAAACCCTGTGGCACCCGGCTGGGCCGTCCTGCAGTGGTCAGCACAGTTTCCTCGGGAGCTCCCGCCCCACAGGCCCGGATGAGGTGGGGCATGTCCACCAGTGAGGCTAAAGCGCCGGGCTTGGACTGAAGACACGGCAGCAGATGTAAAGAGGGAGACGGAAACATCCAGGTGCCACCCCCCAGAAAGGAAAAGGGCGGCGTGGAGAAGGGCGACAGATGGAGAAAGGGGAAAGGGAGAGGAGGGAGGTGCGGCGGCCCCCTTGGCCTCACACCCGCTGCAGGAGGGCCCTGGCCTGCTCCGCTCAGCCTTGGCCCTGCTGCTGAAATTCCAGCTCTGTGCGCAGCCCGGCTGGCGCGCCGCCAGTCACGTGCCAGCTCCAGGCTGGGCGGTGGGAAGTGGGGCACGCGGCGGGCATATGGACAAGACGCCAGGAAATGCAGAGCAAAGGGCTAGATGTCCACTTGGCCCAGGGACGCCAAATGCTGCCAGGACCAGCCTGGCTCTGCCCTCTTCACAGCATGGAGGCCACAGCCCCGGGCCTCCATAAATACCCAGGGAGTACCCGCAGGTGAGGCTTGGTACTGGGCACCAAGGGGACCAGGAAGATCACGTGGTCTGGCTGGCTCAAGCCCATCTACCTGGACAACAGAGCAAGTCACTGGCCTTGCTAGCTGGCCACAGGGGTGTGCAGAAGGGCAGGTGATGTCATGGTCAGGGTGCTCTGAGGCCGGCTGCCTGGCTCTGCATGTCAGCCGGGTGACCTCAGGCAGATTATACATCTCTCTGAGCTCCATTTTCCTTTTATAGACAATGGGGATACCAGCACCGGCTTCGTACGTACAACCTTCATACGTGCAAAGGCCCAGAGAGCTGGCACGTGGGAAGTGCTGAGCACAGGGCCTGGCGCAGGCCGCCTGTCCAGCACTGGCAAACTTAGGGCGGAGCAAATGCGCTGGGTCTCATCGATACCGAAGGGCCCACACTGGCCCAGCCCGGTGTCCCTCCTCCGCTCACGCCCCGCCGGCGGAAATACCCTCAGAACTCCCTTCCCACAAGTCGTTTCCCCTGTGTACTCGGAAGCAGGAGGGGTGGGCCAGATGGGTCTCGTCATCTGCTTCCCTCAGCTGACCCCTCGTCTCTCTGACGTCCCTGGCACAAGGGCCCGTCCTTAAGATGCGTTTAGGGCAAAGGCCATCTTCTGAGGACAAGGACACGTCAGACTGTTGGATTTTTGTTAAAAAATCAGGCCGTATGTAGAAACTACAGATTTATACAGGCCACCGCCACTGCAGCCCAAGGCTATCTGAACAAGGAACTTGGGGTGGGGAAGCCCCGGCACAGACAGGAAGGTTCTCTGGGAAGGCAGAGAAAAAGTCAACACGGGGGGACATGAGGACACCGGCGGACTGCCACGCGGGTGCTGTGTGGCCTTCGACAAGAATCTCGACTCTCTGGGTCTCAGTTTCCTTAACTGTGAAATGGGACCAGCATCTGTCACAGGATGGCTGTCAGGCTCACACAGGTGCAAAGTGCTTGGCTGTCCTGGTTTAGGGGCGGGCGCCGGACAGACGATTCAATGCTGTGCGTGGGCCGTGGTGAGGGGGTCAAGAGGGCGTTGGGACCAGAACGCGGTTAGGTCCCTCGGGCTCCGGCCACCATCCTCTCTACCGCCCTGTGCATGAGGTTTCCTGCCCCTAGCAACCTGGCTGTCTCCACACCTTCTGCCTCCCCGAAGCTTAGAATGCTGGCTTACATGCCCCCTTCTCCATGAAGCCCCCTGGCTTAGCACAGCATCCGGAGGTGCCTCTGCTGAACGCCCAGGTACCCAGGTTCTTGTTCCCTCAAAGCTCGTCTTAGAGACATTTCAGGTTTTATGTGTTGGTTTTGTTCTCAGAACTCCCCCCTCCAAATCAAACTGGTTTCCTTGAGGCTGGGAACCAGGTCCTCAGACTTCCCCTGGGGAACTCCCAGTTCTGACTTCAGAGGGTGGTAGGGGATCAAAAAACTCACACACAGAAAGCATTCAGGACAGGCCTGGCACACAGCAAATGCCATGGAAGCACTTGCCGTCGCAATTACTATAATCTAGCCCCCCCACCTCCCGCATGCCTCCCCCCCCCCACCCCCGCCGTGCAGGCTGCAGGAGCTGGGGAGGAAATGAGTGAAGCAGAAACGGGGAGAGAAGGGCTTCCCTCCTGCACCCCCTCCACTCCCTTCAACCTGCTTCTCCTTTGTGCGCAGACCACAGAACCCGCCCCCTGGCCTTGTGGGCCATCGCTGGCTGCCATGCCCTTGCCCTGTGCCCCCCTGGGTCCCCAAAGGCCGTTTCATCACGCCTCAGCTCCCCGCCCCGCCCCCGCCCAACATGTGCGGAGCCCATGGCCTCCTGCCAAGGCCTGGGGCTGCCAGCAGAGGCAAAGGGACAGAAATCTCACCGCTCGGTAGGTTTTCTTCTGCCCAGCGTGCTTGGGGGCTTTGCCCGGCTCCGCTGAGCTCTCCACATGCATCGAGTAGATGATGTCAAAGAAATCTTCCACCACAGCGACCCGCTTCAGAGAGATGCCCTCCGGCTCCGACAGGCCATCTGCCCCCTGTGACAGGGCGGAAAGCTGCGTTAGTGTCAGGGACGATGGCGGGGTGAGAGCTGGGCCCCGAGGCCCGGAGGTGGGTCGGGGCGGGACGGCGCTTTCCCCCGGACTCCAGCAAGGCCTCCGACGGAGGGCGGGGGGGAGGGGCTGGGGGGAAGGAGCCCACTGAGAGGGGCCCCCAGGGAGTGGGTGCCGGAGTCAGGGCGGCTGCTGCTACTAAACCTACTGGAAACAATGGGCATGGATCGACAACAACAAAAATACAAATTAAAAAACCAGGAGGCTCCATGCTCACAATTTCAGACAGATTGTGCCAGACCCAGGCGGGAGCTCTCAAATCACACGCTGTGCCAAGACCATCCTGGAAGTCTCTGGGGAGGGGGAGTGCTAAATAGATGCGGCCCCATCAGGAGCTCGCCAATTAGCAGTAACCTTTCACTGTGGTCCTGGGCTGGGGTCCCCGGGGACGGGCTCGCATCACCTGGGTGACTCCTGCCTCCACCCTGGCCTTTCAGAAAAGCTTTTCACCACTGAGCGCCCTCCCCACTCTGGCAGCTGAGCGCCAGCAGCGGCACCCGGGCTCTTTGTGTGTGATGGAGAGAACACCAGACACAAGGCCACGTGGGGGTGGCAGGGCCGCGGGAGCGGGGCGCCCGTCCACCCCCTCGTCAGGCTGGCGTGAATGCTGTCAGCTGGCCCCAACGAGGTGTGCCAGGGCTGAGACTGGGTCCTTCAGCACAAGAGCTGCTGGGCCCACACCTGCCCTCCCTTACTGGTAGGGCTGGCACGGGAGACGGGGGAGACTGGGACGCGAGGACCGGGCAGGGTCCTTCAGGGCCCAGACTGCTAAGTGAGTTCCTTCTTCACGGGGCAAGGGCTACACCGAGGCTCAGGTACGCCTGGCTCTCAGCTACCATCTCCCTAAGGGGGGACTTGGAGGGCTCCGGGGGGCTTCAAAGATGAAGAGGAAGCTCGAGGCGGAATTTAAGAAAAAGGCTTTTCTCTAGAAGTTCCTGAAATACAAATTTCCAAGCTAATTCTTCCTCAAAGGATTCTGGTCAAGAACTGTCAGCTCGGTGAGGGTGCAGGCTTCGCGTGTTAGCTCACGGCCGTCTCCCCAGCACCTAGCACCATGCCTGACACGCTGCAGACTCAATAGGCACCTAGTGAATGACTGACGGGTCACAGCCGGCAGCCAGGCGGTGTAGCTCAGACACACTCTCCCCTACTTTGAATGCGGCCCCCTCATTTAAGTGGCGCTGTGACCTGAGCAGCTATTTTGCTTCTGTGAGCCTTGGCTCCTTTATCTGGAGAATAGGGATAACAGAAGCATCTTTCCCATGAGCTACGAAGGGGAGTAAAGAGGATATGTGTGTGGCACCAAGCACCGATCCGGCCCACAGGAGCTGCTGGACAAACACTATCATCAAGAAGTGTTACGCCATTTGCTGAGTTTCTCCTAGCGATAGGGCTGCACGTGGCAAGGCTGGGAGACTGTTAGGGTCAGAACCCGGCTGCGGTGTGGTGGCTGGTTTGGTAAGTGGCACAGCTGGCTCCGTGCCTCGGTCTTTGGCATCTGAGGAGAACAGAGACTGTGCGGAGTGGGATCCTCGCTCACACCACCGTCTGGCGGCAGACAGGGCCTACGTTTATCCCGCAGCTTTCCCAGCACGCTCTGGTGGGCGAACAGGGTTGTGTCTTTGCCAGTGACCCACGTGAGAGCCCATGGGGGAGGAAGAGCATCTGGGGTATAGGGTCCCACGCCCGAGAGCTGGTGGCAGCATTTGTGTGTGGTGACCATGGGTGGTGACCTCACGGGCCCTGTCCAGGCCACCTTGCCAATGGCTTCCTGCCTGGTGAGGATCCATTTCAATGGGGACTTCTCAGGGAGCAGCACGTAGCTGGTGTGTGTGTAGCTGCTTGCTTCCTTACTGGGAGGCTGTGGGCAACCTCTTCAACCTCCCTGAGCCCCGCTTACGAGATGAGCTGTAAAACCCCCTGACTCTCCTGCTCTTAAACCCTCTCAGGAGTGACCGCTTCCTCTTTCTCGGGGGCATCCATCCGAAGGCCCCCTCTGACGTCCTGGATCATCTGAAAACAGGGCTTATTGGTGTCTAACTCGTTCATTAGCTGATTTCTAACTACCCATCACTTGGGGGGATCCTCAAATATTGCTGTGACAGAGTTGGGGGGCAAATATCACGACAGGTCAGTAACAAGAGACTTCTAGCCAGAAGTTCGTATTGGCCAAAACAAACAAAAGAACCTTAAGGATGAAAATATAACTGGGTTTCCATTTCTTGATCTGGTGGCAGTTATGTAGGTGTGTTCAGTTTATAAAAAGCCATTAATCTGAACACTTATCTGTGTACTTTTCTGGGTATGTCTGTGAAAACTTGATTTTAAAAATGTATATTAAAAAACGTAGCCCTGGCTGGTGTGGCTCAGTGGATTGAGTGCTGGCCTGTGAACCAAAAGGTCGCTGTTGGATTCCCAGTCAGGGCACATGCCTGGGTTGGGGGCCAGGTCCCCGGTGAGGGGAATGAGAGAGGCAACCGAACTGTTTCTCTCCCTCTCTTTCTCCCTCCCTTCCCCCTCTCTAAAAATAAATAAATAGAATCTTAAAAAAAAAAAAAATAGAGAGAGAGTATAGTGGGCCTTTCCACAACATTTTGATCATCTGAATCCAGAGTCATAATGATGCATTTAGCTGCTTAAAAGTAAATAGCCCTCTCTCTCTTAAAATTGTTTCAGGCCACAGATACGTCCGGAAAAGGTGGATAAAGTTTGGTGGGAGGGAATGGAGACAGAAAACCTGGTGAAGCACAGAGTGCTAGGTGAAATGCAAAGTGCCCCCTCATCAGCTTGGTGAGCTTGGGCAGGTGGCCTCTCGACCTCCTGAAACTCAGTTTCCTCTGCTGTGAAAGGGGCCTACGATATCCTAGCTGGATGTTTCAAAGATCACGTAAGAATGCACATTTGTCACATATAAGCTTATAAATGTCTGTCTTTTCCCTTTAGACCCACCGAGTTTGAACATTTTATGTTTAGGAATCTGTTCTTATCTCTGGTCCCCCATTCAGGCTATAGAACATGTCCCCCGACGTGACACCCCCCCCAAAAGCAGATGCAGAGTCTTCTGCAAGCCCTAAATCACATGCTCAGGCTGTCACACAAACTTGGGATAAGCTTTCCTAAAGGCAAGGTGTGACCAACCAACCCCGATGACACAGTGGGGCACGCCCAGTGCCTGTCCGGTGTCTGTCCCAGCTTCCCACCTGCATTCTGGGGCAGACACAGGTAACCAACCGCTTCGCACCTGGTCCAGTGTGACCACAAAGTTATCCCAGAGAAACACTTCAGGGGGACACTTGGAGTAGCCCCCTGTGTCAACATTGATTGTGATGCCCCCTGATGTTCAAACCTGGGTCCCGTGACTGGTCCACCCCAACTGCAGAGATGTACACAGGAAAGGAGAGGGCCTGTGGCGGCCAGGACTCCACCCCACACAAGGTATGCAGAGCCACACCTTGAACTGTCCTCTGCTGAGCCGTGGCCACCTGGACACCATGTGTGCTATACCCTCAGGGAAGAACACCAGGATATCTGTGTGGCCTTCAAGGAGAACCCTGGCAGGGGAACAAAGAAATCCCATGGCAGTCACATGCCACAGACGCCTCTGCCATGCCCTGTATCCACAGAGGTAATAACCTTCATGCTGAATGTTGAAGGAGAGGCATGCCTTCCCGAGCCGAGAATACAGGCACAGCTCTCCAAGGCCAGAGCTGCTAATTAAGGGAGCAGAAAGCACCTTCCTCGGCCTTGGGATGCCCCCGCAGCCACTTCTGCTTTGTGCCCAAATGAGCTTAATCTAATCCACTGCCCTCAGCATGCTGGGCCTTGGATTGACAAAGGAAGCTCACTTCGTTTACAGGTTGGATAAAGAGGGGGCCTGGAGCCTCCTGACTATCCCCAGCTTCCTGGAAACACCCACACGGAGTGATGGCATGGAACCCTGCGGCACCCCACAGGAAAGCCATGAGAAAACATCCGGTCAGTTGAGATGGACAGACCTCTGGGGCCTTCCTAAATGGGGACGGATATCACCATGGTAACACACTCCATCCTTTGGAACCAGCTAACTCCAAACAGCCAACCAGACCCAGGGCAACAAAACTTCAACATGGCAATCGTTTTTAAAAATGTATGAAGCTACTAACTTTCTTGGACACCATCTTTCTTAAGTCCAGCCCATTTGGGTTCTAAACTGAAGGCCAGGTTACAAGTCATTGAAGAAATCACCAAATGTCTCTACTTAAATATTTCTGATATTTCAGAGTATTTAGAACAGTGGTCCTCAACGTGGGGTCCCTAGGTCACCAGCATCCGCATCATCGGGGAACTTGTTAAAACGCCAATTCTCAGGCTCCTACCAAGGCCTATCAAATATGGGGTTTTTAACATGCATCAAATAATTTTGATGCACAGCAGATTTGGAGAACTGAAAGTTGATGGCTAATTTTGATGGCTGAAATGTCCATGATTGAAGACAGGAAGGTGACTACTGGGGAACTGGCATTGACTCACTGAATACAGACAGGCCCTGTGCTTCTAGGCCTACATATGAATATTTTCTTCTTCAACGAAGGTCAGTTTTCTTAATGGCGAGAACGAAAGAATCTTACTGGGTAACATTCGTAGACACTCAGAATACCTGCCCAGAAACTTAATGTGGATTATGAATAGAAAGGGCAGGAGTGCCCAGCATCCTGGCATCAGATCTTCAAGTCCTCCCTGGCACAGTTAATTAATACTTAAGCAGGTCATCCTTTGACAGATCTCTCCTGGCTCCCTCACTTTCCTCAAATGATCTGAATGCTCAGCACAAGGAAGGCTGCTGCACCCAGGGCTGCAGACCTACAAGGGAGACAGCGTGTCTTACCAGGCCACTAGACAGGCCCGTGCCAGGGTGGCCTCAGGAGCTGTTGTCAGGAGTCATCCCTCCGGTGAGCTCCTAGGTCTGACTGCATCTTGTCTGTCTCCCAGGATGCCAGTTAGATGGACCCCCGCCCTTTATGGCAGATGAGGTCCAGATGCTAATGGATTTCAGCCCTGTCATTTCCACTGGAACTTTGAAGCCACTTGCGGCTAGTTATATACTTATCAAGGTGGGCTTCCTGTTTCGGGCCACCAGCGTGCCATTTCGTGCACCACCATCGCTATATGAATGGCGTGTGCCTTCCGGCAATGAAGAAACTATGGTTGAAAGGGTGTGACTACGTAGTGGGGACATTTCTCAATGGGGTTCCTACAGGAGAGGGAGAAACCACAGAGAAAGGCCTTAGGATGTGCCCTCTTGGTGCATTTCAGGCCCAGCTCTCAACAAGGCATAACAATCAACGACACTGCCATCAGAGGAGAAGATCCGTCAGCAGAGCCCATCCCAGGGGAAACACCCCTCTGACGACCACTTGTGTGGGAGCCCAGGACTTCAGGGGGTGGACTGCACAGGTCAATGTGGGCATGCCGCTCCATCCCATCAGCGGGCTAAGTGGCTGAGCTCCTGGGCAGAGGCTACTGCAAATGTGCACTGCATGCTCCTCCTAACTTCTGCCCCTGTCCCTTGAACCACAGTGTGATGAAATCAGGCAGGACCAACCAACGTTTTGGAAGGCTGGGTAGCAGTTTTGGGGGGCCGCTATAAAGTCCCATTCCAACTCCTGGCAGGACTGAAAGAAGACTGGAGGGGAGGAGCCAGGCTCCTGCAAAGGGTTCTCAGACGGAAAGGAAAGAGGTGGAAAGAAATGTAAAAACGACACAAAATGGAGAGAACAAAAAATAGAAACCAGAATGAAGACCCTCATCCAAACCTCCAGAATTCTCTCCTTATAATCCCCAAGAGAAGCCAATCTTAATTTATAAAGGGCGATCAGATGATTGTGAACAGGGTATTGCTTAAAGGAGGCAAAGACAGTATTTACATTTCTCTCGCTCATAAACCCTACCTACTGTTGACTGGAAACCAGAGAAACTTCTCCAAAATGAAGTCACACCACAATTTTAGGACCCGTAGTTGCATTGAACTCTGTAGGTCTGTACGGGGCAAAGGGATGAGACCCTCCCATGACAAGACCCCCCCCATAAACAAATAAATCCATAAACAAGGCGCTGAGGACGCCACATAGCACCTGCCTCTTCGCCACCCCTGCACACAATCTCCAACTGTCAGTGTGGAGCCGCCACCGCGTCGCACCTGCCATCTGGAACAGGCCTCACATATTCCAAGACCTCCTTTCTGCTTCGCTGAACCTCCATCTTCTTTCAAATCACGCCGGGGACCCAAATGTGCAGTCGGGGCCACAGAGAAAAGTGGCTGGGATCAGCCCCCCAAATAGCAGCGCTACCTTTGACAGATGCCATATCCTTCCAGCAGCTCTGAATATTTCTTTTTCCTTTTTTGGTTTTGCTAACTCTGAGACGTCTGGAGAGGGCGAGGAGGGAAGGGGTAGGAAGAGAAGGGGTGCGGCGGGCCAAGAGCAGGAGAGGCGCCAGGGTCAAGAAATGGAGGGAAGGAGCAGCTAATGTCACTCTCAGGCAGGCCAAGGTCAGGGCCTGGCTGCTGGGATTCTAGTCCAGGGGTGTCAGGAGGAAGGAGGTGCTTTAGGGGTGAATCACAGGCCTGAGACAATTCAGCCCTGACCCTGGGCAAGGGGCTGGCCTGCCTGAGCCTCACTTTCCTCCTGTGTTGATGTGACAAAATATGCACAGTGGCTTTCACCACCTCACAGGACGTCAGTAGGAACCCAAGTGATACATAAATAGCGCCCGCCCTGGGCGAGACACCTATAAATGACCGCTGTCACCACTACTCCGGAGGGGCGCCCTCCAGGTCTCTGGGGACCCGCCTCCTTTGGGCGCCGCGGCTAAGGACAGGTAATGGGGTCGCTGAAGGGAGGGGGGCCGTCTAGGCGGAAGGAGGCGGCCCTGAGCCAAGCAGGCCCCGTGGGCGGGTCCCTCCGGGGCCGCGGCCGGCGGCCGGGGAGCGCTAACGAGCAGGGGCCCCAGGTGCGGGCCCCACCCCGGACTCGAGGGCGGGGGTAGTGGAGGGGCTGGAAGGGGAGGGGAGCGGCCCGCGCCCTAATGACTGTTGACAGCGCTCGCTGGGGCCGACCCGGCCGCGCGCGCCTCTGACAGCTGCTTGGGCGGGGGACGGGGCCCGGGGGCGGGGCGCCCGGCGCGGGGCCCGGGTGAGGCGGCTCGCGCTCTCCCCACGGCGCACGCGCGTGCGCCTCGTCAGGGAGGGGTGGCTGGGCGCGCGCGCGCGCGCCGGGCCCGGGTTCGGAGGGCCTGCTGGAGCGGCTCGCGCGGGCTCCTCGCGGGCAGGCAGGTAATGAGAGTAACCATGGCAACCCACCAGAGGAAGTGTATTCTGCAGGAGACGTTAATCCCCTCTCCCCCGAGCTGGGACAGCCTGACTTTCCATTCTCACACAGTAATTAGATACCAGCTGTCAGTGCAGGGGGGACGGCTCCTCGACTGCAGCCTAGCTGGGGGGGTGCACAAAAGGGGTGGAGGGGAAGCGAGGAGGAGGGCGTTAAAGACACAGGGACGCTTTCCCGCGGTGGGCCGGGCGGCGCGCCTTCCCTAGTCACTGGCCTCCGGGCGCGCGCCCGCTCACCTGGAGACCCCGCCCGCGCGGGGCTCCGCCCACTCCTCACGCACCTGCTGCGCGCGCGCCCGCCCGCCCTCGCGTTCCCCCTCTCAGTCCCGCCTCCCCTATTCCCGGCGCACCTGCCTTGCTCCCGCCCCGCCACCCCCGGGACGCTGCCCACCTGTCCTTTGTGCGGGGCGGTACCATTCGATCCGGCCAGCTCTCCTTCAGGGAGCGCCCGCTTTATGTCAGGCGCTGTGCCAAAGCCCGGTCTGTGTAATCCTCGCAGCCCCTCTGCGGTAGGCTCTTTGCTCTTCCCCGCCCAAGGCGCCGCGGGGTGTGGCCATTTGCCCAGGGTCATGCAGACTTGAACCCCCATCCCGACGACCATTTAATCACCAAGCTACGGGGCCTCCCCATCGCGTCCGCATCCGTTCTAGCTCCGGGGAGCCTCTCCACCGCTCAGGGAGACAAAACAATCACACCAATCACACCGGTGGCTGGTATTGTGGTGCACTTCACGTGTGCCAAGGATTCACTGCCTCATTTCACTTTCCCAGCAGCCCTGAGAGGTTTGTTACCCCCATTTTACAGCTGAGAAAACTGAGGCACAGAAAGCTGAAGCAACTTGCCCACAGTCACGAAGAACAGAGGGCAGGGCTGGTCAAACCCAGGCAATCAGATCCACGCTCCCAGCTAGTGGGCACTCATTGCTTCACCCTGGGCTCATGGTGGCTGGTCTTCTCCTTTCAGTTTTCGGCCCACCACATCCTGTCTCAGCGTCAGTGAACGGCTGCCTTTCTTAGTCATACCTGAGAAATCTTAGATTTCTAAGAAGTTACTAGGCCTGAAGCCACGACCATGTCCGTAATTTCTGCCAGGCGTCCCCAAAACCCTCACTCTTAGCGTGGGTAGCCACTTGGAAATCATTCTAGGCCAGGCTCTCCACTTTCCAGGTAGGCTAAGACCACAAGGCCAAAGGCCAAGAAGGAGATGGCCTGGTAGGGCCTTTCGTGGGTAGCAGCCCCCACAGGCCCAGCTGGGCCTCCTGCCCCCCACCAACAGTCAGGCCTGGTCGGGGGGAGCACGACAAGGAGGGACAGGAAGTACTGAGAAGCAGAGCAGGCTCCTGTCCCTAGTGGCAGTGGTGTCTGGAGCAGGAGGAGGCTGAGGCTATCTGATCCCTTCCCCACTGCCCTGGCCATGACCTCCTCCCTCCCTCCATCTCTCCCTCCTCCCTCATGGCCAGAGTAGCCAGCACCCTGGGCTACAACGGAGAACCCAGCGTTCTCCAGCCCAGCCTGCATTCCTGTGGGAGGAGGAATGGGGGGAGGCTGGGCCAAAGGCTTTGGGGACAGGGGCACCCTTGGGGCCGCCCCACCCTTCAAGGGCCAAGGCTGAGCTGCCTCCAACCTCACCGTTTCCTGCCTCCGCTTTCCCCATCTCTCAGTAGCAGAGCTGCCTAAATTTGGCTCCAGGAGGGAATGGGGGAGGTGGCAGCAGGCGGGTGCTGTCAGAGGCCAGGGCGCAGCTCCCTGTCTAGCCGGCTGGCATTTTTGCTGTCTGGAGGAGAGCAGGGGGCCCAGCAGCCCTCCCCTGAAAGGGAGATGTTCGTACCTTCTGACATGCGCTGAGTAATGTGCAAACGACATGCAAACCGAGCTTCAAATCAGCATCTCAGCCAGGGAACAGCTTGGGTGCTGCTTTTGGGATGAGAACAGAAGGACCAGTGACCCTCTCCCCAGGTGCTCCAGTGGGGGCTGGGTGGGGGGTTCAGGGTGTCCAGGGCTGGGAGTTGGGAGACTTCGTTTCTTGTCAAGTGTAACTTTTGGGCTTCAGGTCAGCAGATGGACCCTCTGGATTCCAGCCCGAGGGCAGGGCCATGGCTCCCTTTGCCTGCTCTGACATAGTGCTTGCACACCGTGTCACGTGAATTCTGCAGCCACCCTGCCCAGGTTTGAACCCTGGCTCTCCACTGGCCAACTGGGTGAATTCCTCAACAGTGTATCCAGGCAAATGGCTAGTGGAACCAGGCACCTGTTTTAGTACAGCCACTGCCCTTCCTAGAAGTTGGGCATAGGGGCATGGCCTGAAAGAACACGGGCTTCGGAATCAGACCTAGACCTGGGTCTAGGCTCAGCCATCAAGGTTCTGTGGGTCTCACTCCCGTCATCTGGAAAATGGGTGCAGGGTCTCCAGGTCAGCTGTAATTCCACGTGAGGGCCTGGCAAGCGGTGGCTCCCAAGAAGTGTTCCCACTGGTGTAGTCTCATTGCTCTCTGCATTCATTCAACTACCTTATCCTGTTCCCATCTCCCCTCTCCTCTTTGCTCTCAGTCCTGATCTTTCTCTTGTCTGTAGACAGTTGTAAATTTCTTGAAGTCTCTCTCCTCCTTTTCTCTCCACTTGTCTTGGTGACCTCAGACATGTCACTGCCTCTGAGTCTCAGTCTGCGCATCTGCTAAATGGGGGTGATTGGAGGTGGATCCTGAGCTCTGTCTGGGGTCTGGGGCCCAACAGCCACTTGATGGATGGCAGCTCTTCTTTACAAGGTCTCCCTCCTCCCCACCCACTGCCCCAAATGACCAGGGGAGGTGGGCTGTGGCCTTAGCTCTATTGGGTGTGGGGTGTGGGGGCCCCGCTTCTCGGTTACTCTGTTTAACCCCAGATAACTGCTCTCCTGCCCCTCAGCCAGGGCTGATATGAGCTGAATCCAACTTCCTGCCACCCAAAAGCCACTTCCTGCCAAACTTGAGCTGATACCAGAAGAACTTGTTTTCTGTGCACAGAATAGTCCCTGGCGGGGCAGCCACCCGCCTGCCTCGGGTATGAGCATTTTTTCCATTTGTCTGCATGCCTCCTGGGGCTGGGTGGGGGTGGAGGGGACTCTTCTGCTCACCTCTGAACCTGCCCGTCCTGCCCCTCAGCAGCCTCTGGGCCTGCCAGCCTTCCTGCCCTTCGGGCCCAGACAGACATGTGTAGACGGTGATACGCAGTCTGACACAGCCACACACAGCCCCCCGGTTTTTGGGCTCCAGAAGACAAGTAAGTGTGTGACACTGTCAGACACAGTCACTTGCGCTCAGAGTCCCATACAGCCATGCAGTCATCGGGCAGTCCCAGAGTCCCGCAGACAGTTACACCCAGGCTCAGAGTCACTCCGACGTACACACATGGATAGGCACCTGCACCCGAGCTCCCCATGCTCACCCAGCACCCCCCTTCCAGATACAGGCACTGACTCAACAAATACCCTTTGAGGGTCTGCCCTGTGTCAGGCCTTGGGCTAGCCTAGAGTATGGATGATTGGAGTTGTAACAAATAATTAGCTGACCCACGCTGTTCCCTCAGTGTCCTTATCTGCGAAAAGGGGATAACGGCCTTACCCCATAGGTTTCTTGGGTTTCTTAATGAGCGACCATATGCAGAGCCCCTGTCCCTGTCTGGCTCATGGAGAGTGCCCTCTAAGTGAGGCTATCTTAGCTAGCCAGGAGCATCCTGTGCCCAGCTGCCGCCAAGATCTTACGCTGAGTATCTCCCCAAGCCCTGGCCTGAGCCCCCAGAGGCTAAGGCCACCATTCCCGTGTTTGCAGATAAAGGAACTGAGGCTCAGAGAAGAGGCCCACGGAGTCCTCGGGGTGCCCCCGGGGATCTTGTCCCCCTTGCACGCTCACGCTGCTGCTCCAGGCCGCCTCACTACCCACCCACACGCACTCGGTTGCCTCTGACTGGAACGCCCTTGCCACCTGCTCTCGACATGACCGGCTCCAAAACTGCCTCTTTACACAGCTCCTCCTCAAAGTCCACGTCACCCCGTTTCCTTCCCTCAGAACACTTACCGTGTGCAAAACAGTGGACCCCCCGGACTTTAAGGACCGAGACCCAGGACCATTTGGTCCTGTCCTCTGGCACATAGTAGGTGCTCAACAACTTCAAAACGACATGGATAAACCAAGTGGCCTGTTCTTCACAGCCACTGAGAAAAGAGTCTGGAACCAAACTTAGGGCACTCAGAAGCCGGAGCTCCCGTCCACCTTATCGCGGTTCTCCCGGCACCAGCAGGCACTTAATAATTTGTGAATGAAGGGATGAATGAATGAATGAATGAATGAATGAAACCAAGATCTCAGGACCCCAGTCTAATGTTCCCTAGGCAAACTGCCTTCGTTTCCTGGCAGCGTGGATGTGAGCCAAGCCACCTTGGATAGTGGTGGGGCTGACGGCCGCCTGAAGCCGGCTGTCAGGAGCTCGTCTGGCCACAGCCGCCAGCAGGGGAGACCAGCTGGCGGTGCAGGGTCCATCGGCCCAGGCCTGGAATCTGAGCCGCCCTGAGAGGCCCAGCTTCTCTCTGGGCCCCCACAAACTGGCCTTTGTTCCCCAGGCCGGCCAAGACCCAGCAGCTTGGGCTTTCTCTCTGCCTGCGGCACCCACGTTGAGCCTGCGGGGTAAATGAGCCAGCCTCCCCTCTGTCCAAGCCCAGGATGTCGCTTCAGGACTAAATGGAGATGTAATTTTCTATACAAATCCATGACAATTTAGATGGAGTGATTGTAATTGGCTTTTCAATGGGGGTTTTGTCCAGTGCTGGTGGCTAGAACTGGGTGGCCTGTTTGAGGCAGGCTCCATTTAAATGACAATAAAGCAATAATATTGAAGACTTGTACAGTGCCCAGAGCCCCTCCTGGGCCCTAGCGGAGCCTCATGTTTATGGATCTGGTCCTTCCCTGGGGGCTGTCTGGACAACTGGATGGTGGTGGGGGGCACAGAGCCTGGGAGAGGGGCTGCCACATCTTTGGGCTTCCAGACACAGGGTTCTGGGATGGCTGGGGTACAGTCTCATGTCCACTGGCCTCACTGCTCCCTCATTTATTACACACTCCCTAACTAGTGCCACCTGAGGGCTGGCTAATATTCCAGGTGCTGAGGGTGCCGAGACACAGAGACTCCTCCCGGGCAGAGCAGGCGGAGAGGGAGCGGGGCGCAATCACTAGCCCAGCATGAGTGTCGAGAGCGTGACTCGGAACCAGACAGCCCCGGTTCAATTCCCGCTCCACTCCTCACTAGCTTCCGGAGCGTCAGAAAGCTGTTCAACCTCTCTGTGCCTCTGTTTTCCCAGCCACAAAATGGAGTTGCAGTAAAAGTTATATGAGCAGGAAACATCTGAATAGGGATCGGCAGAGTGCCTGGCAGGTGGAAGGTGTTTGCTGTGTGTAAGTTATTGCCACTGTTCATTAAAAGCTCCAGCTCTCTGGTGTCGGATTTGCTGGGTGACCGTGGGCATGTGACTTAACCTCTTTAAACCTCCACTGGCTTCTCCTTAAGGTGGGACTTTGAGGACAGCCGACCCCCTAGGGCTGTGAAGATTTAAGGCATCGTGGAGAAGTGCTTAGCACAGAGTCGCACAGGCTGCAAAAACGTTAGTTCTCTTTCCTGTGCTGCTCCTTGGCCTTGAGGAGCTCGCCATTCAGTGACAGGTACGGTGTTGAGTGTGGGAAACAGAAAGGGAGGAAAGGAAAACTCACAGGAAGCTGGGATGGAGCTGTCCCTCCTGTCAGGGATGCCCAGGAGGGGCTGACCTGGAGGAAGGGCCCCCAGGAACAGCGTGGGGGATGGGGTTGTGTAAAGGAAAGAAGGCTTCAGAGTAGGTGACATTTTTGGCGGGGCTTTGAAGGATGAGTGGCTTTTTAACCAAGGTTAAAGTGAATACCACTGCCAGGCACAGCTGCTACAGAGTCACGGGCAGACCCTGCAGCCACACTTCCCGAGTAAGTGATTTGCACCTGTGGGCCGGTGGCCAAGGAAACCCTCCTGCAGGAGCATGTTGAAAGCATCTAGGAAGGGAAAAAACACGTGCAAAGGCCCTCAGGCGAGCAGGCCAGGTGGTGGCCTCTTGGGCAGAACATGGCTGGAGAGAGATGGGATGGGGTTGTGGCTTTACTCACAGTGAAATAAACAGCTATGGAGGGATTTAAGCACGAGGGTGACACTATTCAAATTAATTTCCTAAGGATCCCTCTGGCTGCTGGTGAAAAATGGGCTGCAAAAAGGAAGGGATAAGAGGGAACTCAGGAAGACCGTGGGCAAGGGGTAAGGTCGCCATGGGTAGGTGGGTGTCCGGGTTAGAGGAAGAGCAGACGCCGGTTCTGTGTTAGATGGATGACAGGCAGGCAGAGGACCACGGGCACTCTCGGCCTGATGAGGGGCCGTGTGCAGCTGGTTCTTAAGCAGGGCTGGTGGAGGGATATGACAGAGAGAAGTGAGGGCCGCCTCCCACCTCCCCACACCAGGCTGAGGCTCTTGGGCATTTTCTTGAAGGCAGCAGGAAGCCAACACCATTTTTCTCAAGGCAGAGGAAGACCGTGCTGGGATTTGTGCGTTCGAAAGCTCATTCTGGCTGCAGGGTGGCAGGGCTGCAGGTGGCAGGTGGGCGAGGCTGGAGAGGAGGAGAGCGGTTGTAGGGACTCAGAGGCCTCCACAGCATCCCGGCCGTTGCCCAACTGCAAGAGCAACAAACTTCCCCCTGAGAGAGGTCCACAATTTAGTCCTGGGTCCCAGAGCTTGTCAAGACAGAGAAGGGATCCCACATTAGGGCAAACTCAAAGCCTGGTGCTCTTTCCCCTTCAGAACCGGCTGTCTTGGTCACTAACAAAATCCCCCATAAATAGTGTTTCATCGTAATTGTCAGCTGTAGAACCCTTAGGATGAGCCCGGAGGGTGGTACTATGAACATTCCCATTTTACCGATGGAGAAACCAAGGCTCTGAGAGCCACTCGCCAAAGGGTACCCAGCTGTGAGAGCCCAGCTCCCCAGGAAGTCTGACTCCAGACCCACACACCAGGCCATAGGCCAAACGGGCTTATGGATGCACTTTGGGGGGTAAGCAGAGGTTTATTATAATTTTGAATTTATTGCTAATATTTAAAAATTGGGAAATTCCATGGAAGAAAACCTGAGCTTTGGGTGGACCTTCCTGATGTTGCCAACTGTAGAACCCAGTCCTTGAATCTTGCCATGTAACAGCCCCCAGGGTCACACCTCCAGCCGGTCACACATCCCTCCTCCCCCCCATTCGTAAGGACGTATCTGAAAGTGTATGTCGGAGGGCCAGGGAAAGGCATCCACTTATTCATCCCACAAGTACGTGGACCACCACCACCCGTCTACCGCTCAGGTGTCACCACCGAATCTCCCCCACCAGAAGCTTCTCCACCTCCACAGGCTCGGGTCAAACACCGGGGCAAATGGCTCCCGGATTACTTCCTCTTTCTTTCACGTCCCTCCTCGCCTGTCCCACCCACCAGCAAACCCTGTTGGCTCCACCTTTACACTACATCCAGAACCTGACTGCATCCTGCCACTTCCCTGCTCTGACCTCCTTCCTGCCCAGGGCCTGCGGGGAGCAGGGCAGGGGCAGTGGCTGGCCGGGGGGCCCTGGAGCCTGGTTCCTGCCCTTCGTCCCTGGGTCTCAGTGTCTTCATCTGTAGAAGAGGTGGGACAGAGGACCGCAAGATGCTTCATGTTAAAATTCTAATTGCCTTCTGGCCTGGGAAGGATGCGGTGGTGGCCGGGAAGAAAGTGCGGGTATCCGAGGCAATGACTGTTAGGACTTAACAACCTGGGGGGAGAGTCAGGAGCTCCCTGGGGAGGAAGCTTGTTTTGTTCACCATTGACGGGATTCCCAGTATCTAGAAAGAAGAGTTCTTGGGAAACAGTTGCTGAATGAATGAACAAATGAACCATCCAGGACCTCCAAAGGGACCCTGGGCATTCACTCACTTTCAGAGGGCCTTGATTTTCCCATCTGAGAAAGAGTAACCGAACGCCTTGCCTTTCTTCTCTGTAACAAGTAACATTTATTGAACACTATGCGTCAGGGACTGGTCTAAGCGCGTTACATATATTAACTCATTTAACCTTCACTGTAACCCCAGGAAACAGGAACCCAATTCCCTTTTATGACAGAGAAAATTGAGACCCAGAGAAGTTAAGTGACATAACCAAGGTCACACAGCTCATAAATGCCTAAGCCAGAGACCAACCCAGGCAGCCTGGCCCCAGAACTCTCATTCTTCTTCTTTTTTTTTTTTAATCCTCACCTGAGGACACTTTTTCATTGCTTTTAGAGAGATGAAGGGAGAGAGAGAAACATTGATGTGAGAGAGAAACGTCAATCAGCTGCCTCTTGTACACGCCTGGACCGGGGATCAAACCCACAACCCAAGTATGTGCCCTGACTGGGAATCGAACCCACGACCCTTGCTTAGGCTGTGGGACAATACTCCAACCAAATGAGCCATACCAGCCAGGGCCAGAACTCTGATTCTTTAACACTGTTCCAGGCAGCCCTTCAAGAAGAAATGAGGTTTGAAGAAGCCTGCTTCAAGAAGGCATCCCACGTTGCAGATGGGAATACGCTGGGCGGGGCTGCCAGCTCAACAATCCTTCTGTGGCCCCCTACTGCTAGTCAAACAATACCCAGGCAACCCCCTCTGGTCTGAAGGCCCCTGGAAGTGACTACAGTGCAACCCGGACTCTCAAGCAGCCCTAGCTGCTTCTCCAGCCCGTTAGCCTCTGTTCCCTCTGCCTAGAATGCCATCCCTGCCCTCTGAGTCATGCCCCGCCTAACTTTCACTCTCCTTCCACCCGCCC
>PVJI01011978.1:0-53726 GCA_004026765.1 Micronycteris hirsuta | reverse complement strand
TCCTTCTAACATTGAGTTTTGTTCTCCAGAAAATCTTTAAATTTCTAGTTGTACTATCTTTCCTATATATGTTTAACCTACATTGTTTATGACAGTTCACTTTTGTCCCCTCTGTTCAAACAATAAAAACTGTCCACCAGCCTGGCTGGTGTAGCTCAGTGGATTGAGCGCGGGCTGGGAGCCAAGCGGTCCCGGTTCGATTCCCAATTGGGGCACATGCCTGGGTTGCGGGACGGGTCCCCAGGGAGGGCCATGTGAGAGGCAACCACACATTGCTGTTTCTCTCCCTCTCTTCCTCCCTTCCTCCCCCTCTGTCTATAAATAAATAAATAAAAATCTTAAAAAAAAAAAAAAAAAAATGTCCACCGTAGAATAGTCTTTTCCTAAACGAAGATGCAAAATATAGTTCCAAGACCTCAAAACTCCTTATTGGAAATTTCCTGATGTATAATTCAAACCAGTTAAGACTACATTAGCTTGATTTGTCCCAGACAGAGAAACAGAATACCACACTACACAGAGCTTAAACTATATGGTTTTTTGAATGAGCAAGGCCTTACTTTCCAGTGCAAATAAACTGAAATGTGAAATGCATTAAAACTGAACCATTGGAGGATATTGGTAGATTAATGTTTTTATTACAGAGTGTTTTCAGTTCTGGTAAATATGCATATTAACATAATTAATCTGCAAAATAGCCCATCTAGAAATTAAATCACTTTAGGGGTATTATCTCATTTTTCTAAATGTACATCTAGGGACACAGTATGATTTGGAAAAACTTTACTTAAGGAAAGACTAATGCAGGATGGCACTTAGAGTCGGTCAGACTTCAAACTTCATCTCACTCTGATGAATATCCTGAGTCCCTGAACCTCAGTTACCACTTCCATTACACAGGAATACTTATAATGTATTGTGTATATACAATTTTCTGTATACTGTATTATGATGTTTGACATTATAAAAAAGCATTCTAGCTGGAGAGAGACTGCCCCTTCTTGGGCTAGCTCATTCTTAAGAGCAAAGGGCCCAGCCTGGGGCAAGACTTTGATATGCAAATTAACCAACCCAAAGCTAAACCTCTTCTATCAGGCCTGTGCATCTCAGAGGCAATATTCCCTTGCCTTTATCAACCCAGAGCTGGGTACCAGACGCCTAGGGACACCCCTATAGGCCAAAGTAGCCAATCCTAGACTATTTACCTTGCCCTGCCTTGCCTTTCCCATGGAGACCTAAGGGTCTCCTAACCCGCCCACTCCTGTCTTCTGCCTCCTGTCCACCCTGTCATTCTCCGTGTGGCCCTGCAGGTAGTGTGCCTCCTGTGCCAAGGACCTGTGAGTGCAATAAATGTTGTTTCTTGAGCCTCTTCCTCTGTCCCCTTGTAGGGCTACATCTGAATGGTCATCTCATAAAAGAATATAAAACAACAAATGTGTCTTGAAGAGTCACTGTGACAATATAATGAGTTAAAACACTGTAACTCATATAATTGTATTGCAATCATATAATGCCTGGTACTAAGAAAACATTCCATTGATGACAGTTGTTCGAAGTCTGACAGAGGAGGTTCACCCCAACACTTGTGACCTGGATAGCAGCCCGTGCTCTGGCACATCTGAATATAAAGCCATGGAATGTCTGTACCTCCGCCTCTTTGCACAGCATCTGAGGTAGGAAAAAATGCTGCACCGTTGCTGCATTCTTATGAATTGTTTTTGTTTGTTTGTTTTTGCCAGAAGGATTTCACGTCCTTACTGTGACAGAGGCTGGAAGCAGAGGTTCCTGTCTTTCAACAACGGGTACGAATTCTGCCAGCAGAGTAGCCAATGTGAGCTGAGAGAGAGAAAGAGAGAGAGAGAGAGGGATTCATCTGGACAGGAGACATAAAGAGTTTATTATTCTTAATGAAATAAAGATGAAAGTGACACACACCAACTCAAAGAAAGGAAAAGATCCCTGACTGGATTTGCTATCCAGGTGTAGTTCCTAGGGGCGGTGCCACATGCCCGCTGCCCGGTGGGGAGGTCTTCTCAGCTCATGGCCATCCTCAGTGCAATCAGCTCGGATTTCTTTATAGACTAGAAGAGAGATTTTTATATCAATAAATAATTTAACAGGTATCTATTGCATAACTCTATGTGTAATGTACCATATTACATCTAAATCCTAGCCAATTTTCCTGGTTGTTATTGAAGCCGTTTTCATCCCTCATAGTCATTTAATTTGGTGTTGGTTTCTTAAAAAAACAACCAAAAAACATAAAAGTTTATTGTCACTTTGCAGTTGCCTTTTAAAGGGTAATAAATCAATCTTTTTCGCATCGAAAGTAACCCTAGGACGGGCTAGGAGAAAGATGAAAACCTAAAATTTCAGAAATAAAGGCTCCCAAGGACTGTTGTAACATTCTGAAAACTCAGAAATCACTCAGAAGATTCCTCAAGGTACTGAAAATATGATTCACAATGTGAAAGCATATGTTGGCCTTGCCATCTGGGTAAAGGTTTGGATCTCCTTGGGGGTGTCTCACACCTTTCCCATTGACACACCCATGGCATTACAACCCATTTTCCCACTAAAAGTTTGTTTACAAGCTCCTTGGAACTCTCACTTATTTTTATAGAAATCTGCATGCTGCTTAAAATCTGAAAAGTAAGGTCATCAGATAGATATACAACAGAAACATAAGCAAAAGTTCTGCTTCTGGCTATGATGGATGAGGATATTTTGAAGTAAGCTTTCTTTGAAAACCAGAAAAGCTATCTAGGTGGAAAAGAACTGGGTTTGTGGGATCCCGAGATGAAAACACAGGGGAGCCCAGAGAAGTTAGCCTGAAATTGTCCTGCTTTTCCTCCTCAGTCAACTGCCGTGGGAACCGAGAGTTAGGCTCCAAGCAGAGCTTTCAACAGATGCTCGGGGCCGGGGAAGAAAAATTAAAGTCCAGAGTTTACCAAGGAGGATGGGACCTGGTGAACTCCCCAGGTGTTCCGTTGGAGCCCTGAAGCAGCAAACCCAAGGAAGAAGAGTCTGCTGGACACTGACCAGCCCTCTCAAACAACAAGGCCTGAGGGATTAGGTGACCTGTGTCTGCTACTTTCTCTGACCCAGCTGCTTGCCAGAGGCAAAATGAACTCTCTCTCGAGGAAAGTAACATCACCTATGGTCACAAATTATCTCTAAATGTTTTATATCAAAGTCTGGCAATCAATTAAAAAAGTATGTAGGGTAAGTGGAGGCAGTCGGGCTTCCTCACCCAGGTGTCTGGGTAACTGAGGGGAGCAGTGTTCCCACAGCCTTGGAGGGGCCTGATAACCAGTGTTCTCATGGCCTTGAGCCTGGGTTCGATAAACTGTTCCCATAACATGAGGTGGGCTCGCATGCGCAGAATTATGTAATGTTATGTTCTGGCTGAAAGCTGGCTTTGTTTGCCTCCAGGACTTAAGCAGGTAGAGGCTCCCTGCTGGGGGCCATGACACGTGCCACTCTGGGGAGCAAGGGCCACGGCATGTGCCACCAGAGACATGCAGGGAGACACGCAGCTTGCAGTGTGCATGGGTGCTAACCCATGAATAAAAGCATGTCGGACATCCCAACAGCCCCATGAATATTCTTCTGTCTGCATGAATACCATGAACCTGCCCAGCCTTGAAAGGAAAGCAGAGGATACTAGAAACAGGTTTGTGGGGAATTTAGATATTGAAGTTATTCAACAAGAATTTTTAAATTACGATAAATATATTTAAGAAATTAGAAGGCAAGATTGAGCATTTTGGCAGAGAATGGGAAATTATAATAAAAGTTTTAAAAAGATGTCTCCAGAGAAAATCATACCCAGACAATACTGGTGAACCAAAGACAAAATCTGAAAGCGAGCTAAAGAAAGGAAGACAAAAATTGTCTTTTGGTTCTTCCTACTTCCTTCCCAAGGGTGGCGCTTGAAGAGGAAGGTGTTGTGTGGGAGCCCGGATAGAAGAGGGGCAATAGGACCGCAATTTGCTTTGTTCTGTGTTTCTATTGACAGTTACTTTGGGGACATTGAGTCAGCATTCCCCATTTTCAAAATTCTTAGACCATTTACTTAATGACAATATGTATTCATGTGGTACTTAAGCTTGCTATGCCCTGTATATATAACTAACTTTGAGTGCTTATGATGCGGTATGCCCTGTTATTATACCCAACTTTAGATGAGCAAACCAAAGGCTTAGAGAAGTTAAATATTTTGGCTAAGGTCAGGAGGCTAGTAGGAGGGAAAGCCTGATCTCCAGGTCCCTGCCTCTAACCCTCTGTCATCCTGTGGAAAGAGCAAAGTGCCTGTGGGAGGGTTCTGACCCAACTTTCTGCTGACCCTCATGCTGCCAAGCCTCACACCTAGGGACTTGGTCAAATAATACTAAAGACAACAATACTAACGGTAACAGCTGATTTTGTGCAGCATATACAATACATCAGCACTCATTACTTTTCACATCCTTTCCTTGAGGTAGGTACCGGTATTATCCCATTTCACATATTAAAACACTGAGGCACAGAGTGGTTATTTAACATGCAGGGGTACACAGCTATTAAGGGGTGAAGCTGGGATCCCAAACTAGGCAGTTTGGCTTCAGAGCCTGTCTGTAACCACTGCATTTGCTACTCTGGTTACACTATCGTTCATTAACAAAGGAGGTCAGGGGAGAGAGAGTAGTCTGTGTCCGCCAGGACAAGCTTGGAAGCATCCTAATTGTGGCTCTTCAAACAGTGCACACCTTGGCCATGAAAGACCATATTTATAGAGATACCAGGAAAAGGCAAATGATCACGTAGGAAATTTAAATCTATTCCTTTTGGCTCTAAGGACATTTTCAGAACCTATGCTGTCACTTATTTTCTCCACAAGGTGGATTCTTAACTCATCTATTTACCCCAGCTGTTTTTGCCAGTTGTTCTTCATTGCCCTATTCTTGTATCCTCTCAAATTCATTTGGCTCTTACCTTATTCCTTAGCTTAAAAAGGTAAATGAATTAGCTTTCTATCAGAAATAGTCCTTTGCTGAGGCCCAAATAAGTTGAGACTTGACAAAAATGCTAAAGCCACCGGAGCTCATTTAGCAGTGTTTAGAAGGGGAAAATCGCCACGGAAAGAACTGGCCTGCTGCTTGGGGAAGACAGTAAATGTTAACGGTTGCCAGGAAGAAGGTAAAGCTATTCAACTGCTGCCATTCTTCTTCATCAGGAAAACAGAAGCATCTTCACATTGAAAAGAGTAGAGTGAATGTTAAATGAGTCATAAATTTTACAACTCACACTCAGCAAAGGAATTGAATTACAAAATATGATGGTCTGCTTTTCTCTAAGGCCATATATATTTAACCCAATACTGTAATTAACATCCAGTCTTAAATGTCGGTAGTCTCAGAAGAATGAATCCACAAATCTTCGGTGGAAGTATTTCAAAGATGTCATTATCAAATGCTCCTTTGCTTTAAATGGAGTTAGATGTGTAGAATTTCTAAAAAACAATGTGGTTTTACTCTGCCTTACGGTTCATTCAGTTGCAAGAAACAGAAACCCACTCTGGATACTTCAGTAAAAAAGCATTTATTACACAGCAGCTCCCAGTCAGATTTACGAGCGGGAGGACAGCCAAGCCCCATAGGGAGTCAGACAGGGAAACTGAAAAGTCTTTGGAACTGTCAGCTTTTCTCTGGGGCCACATGGCCTCTTGTCTACGTTTTTCTGTGTCCCCTGCCTTGCCCAGCCCCTCCTCGCAGACCCGCTCTCTCTGCCCACCCTTGCATGCATGGTCATCAGCAGCCGTCACAGTCTCTCATTCAAAAGGACCTTGCAGCTCTAGTGACCGACACCACCTGACTTGTAGCATACGTCTCTCAGTTAAAATCTGAAGAGAAAAGTAATCAGGTTGGTCTGGTTCATGGATCAGGTGTCCACTTTCTTACTAATCAAAGAAGGTTGGGTTTATTGGGAAGGACTCACAGCTGATGCTAGATTCGGGCGAGGCAGAGGTGTGTTCTGAGAAAAAAAGAGAGAGAGAATGGGAATAAATCTGGACCCAGTTCTCCACATTAGTCCTGGAATCTTTAGAATATCTTAAATGGTTACCGAGGACAAGTTGAAATATTGGGAGAAATAATACAGACTTTGGGAGAAAGCCATTAAAAGGGAAAAATGGACATTTAATATATATGTAAATTATTCCCTACTTAAGCTCATAAATTACTCTTTACCAATGAAGTGAAATTGAAAAATTGAAATAAAAACTTTTAGTGACACATTTGAACATGAACCAAATGTTTTTCGGTCAAACACCAGGTTTGTATCTAAGATCAACATAATGCAATATGTTAGCCAGAGAATATTCAATTCAGAGACATGCAATAAATAATTATTAATATATGGTTTTAAAGAAAAATGCTTCTTTATTGTGTTGTAGCTTGACTGAGACAATACGAAAAATTTCAGGAGAGTCATCAGAGAATAGCAGTTTTCATTTTCCTCTGACACCTGCACCTAACTGGGTTAGAGCTGGCTTCTGAACCAGAGCAAATCCCAGATCAAAAAGGTAATGGAGATCCAAGATGGTGGCAGACTAGGTGGATGTTACCTCCATCCAGGACCGAACTGGAATTATAAGTAGAAAATAGAGAATCAACCTGAACAACCAATGGAAGACTAGCTGAAGATGAATCTTATAACCAAGGATTTACAGAAGAAGCCACATGGAAACTGGTAAAAAGGGCAGAGGAAAGGGCTGTGCCCGCTCCAAGGGCAGCAGCTGAGGTTCCAGAAGGACATCTCAGCTGCAAAGGTTCCCGCTGAGAAGCAAGGGGTCTCAACCCCAAGCCGGCCTCCCCAGCCCAGAGCACCAGAGCTGGGAAAAGGCCTTGGCGGTGACAAGCAGCACGATTCTTTCTGCCAGGGAGAGACACATGTCTGCTAGAGACATAGTGCCCTCTTAAAGAGCCAACACACAAAATCTTATTCACAGTCCGTTACCCTGGGCCTTGCTGGATAGAGGGTGGAGTGAACTAGAGTCTAGAGTCACGTGGGGTTTGTGGCTCTGGGGAGAGAGCTGAAGGGACAGCTGCCAGGATTCCTGTGCTGAGCCCCTCCTTCACACTGCAGACACCATCTGTCTTGGACAGATCCCTTGCCTTCTTATGTCACCAGCCTGGAGGATTGCAATAGTACCACCTTCTGGACTCCCTGTCACCCAACCTGTGGAGCTCACACCCTGCTGAGGAGTCCGCTGCCTGGGCCAGGGTGTAGAGGTCAGGGAAGACTCAGGGGGTGTCAGTGACTAAGTTGTGTAGCCCTGGGGCAGAGGCCATTCTCCCACTTTCCCGTCCCATGAACCTGACCAGGGGCACCATCCTCACACAGGAGATCCACGAGCCCCATCCTCCAGGCCCCCAGTGGCCCTACCCTTCAGACTCCCATCCTGCTAAGCTCCATCCCCTTGCAGAATCTGGGACAGACTGAGTTGTGCAGCTCCAAGATGGGGACTATTTTTCCTTTGCATGATGACCAGTGCAGAACCTTCCCTTTACACAGCAAAATCTTGATCTGTTTGGGCCTGATAAACTGCTGGCCTCACCCTCATGACTCCTTGAGACTCTGCCCCACCACAATGGTGTGTGGGCACCTGGCAGGGAGTCAGCCAAGTTCGGTAAACCCTGGGACTTTCGCTGAGTGGCCTGAGACCCAGCACTGACATCCCGTTTCTATTCAAGCTGGTGAACCCTATTTGCCCCTACCTGATGACTCATTGAAAACCTACCTCATAGGCCTTGAGTTCTGTCAGAGGGGCTTTTATTGACTGAGCCTAACAGGCAGCCTGCAAGAGAAGGCAGGTGGAGGTGGATCTTGGAGTACACTGGGCAATTTGCTGATCAACCCTCAGGCTCATTGCTGGTGGAAGCTAGCCATGGCGTGCAGCTTGGTTCTTCCTACCCACACTGAGGCCCAGCAGAGGCAGACACAAAGTTTGGATTGCTTTGGAAATCCAAAAGCATGCCCAGAGCCAGTTACAAGCAGCAGCTGACATTGACCTATACCAGAGTCCCTCTCAAGACACCCCAAAACAGACAAATACACATAGTGGCCAGCTTCAGTCAACATCAGAGCAGGATCCAATTAACTTCGTAAGTGGCATATCCAAAAGGAGATCTTGGCAGACTCCAGACCCTGCTGAGGCAAAATCCATGCATGTGCTCAGCATCTGCACAACAGCCCATACTCTGTGGTTAGGGTTGATTCTCACAATCAGCTGGCCTGAAGGTTCTCCCCACAGACAAATGGACCGATAGTAATCAAGATTCAGTTACAACAGGAGGGCTCACATAACCAACACAAGAGGTATTCCTGCAGCACCCAGTTCAGGTGATCAGGGAGACTGCTCCACTGGGCCCTATAGGACACCTACTACATAAAGCAACCTTACCAAGACTGGGAGACATAGCAAATTAGGACTCTACCTAATATATAGAAACAAACACAAAGAGGCAGCCAAAATGGGGAGACAAAGAAACATATCTGAAATGAATAAAACAGGGGTAATTTCCAGAAAAAGAGCTAAATGAAATGGAAGCAAACAATTTACCAAATATACAGTTCAAAATATTCTTATAAGGTTGCTCAAGGAACTTAGTGAGAACTTCAACAGCATGAAAAAGGACATAGAAACCATAAAAAAAGAACCAGTAAGAAATGAAGAATACAACATCTGAAGTGAAGAATCCACTAGAAGTAATAAATAGTAGGTTAAATGAAGCAGAGGATTGAATCAGAAGCAAAAAGAAAAAAGGATTTGAAAAAATAAGAATATTTTAAAGGACCTTTGCAACAACATAAACCACAACAGTATCCACATCGTAGGGGTACCAAGAGAATGGAGAGAGCAAAGGATAGAGAACCTATTTGAAGAAATAATAGCTGAAAATTCCCTAACTTGGTGAAGTTCAAGAAGTTCAAGAAGTGTAGAGAGTCCAAACAAGATGAACCCACGGAGGCCCACATCAAACACATAATTAAAATTGCAAATGGTAAAGACAAAGAAAGAATCTAAAAAGCAGCAAGAGAAATAGTTATCTACAAGGGAGCTCCTTTAAGACTGTCAGCTGATTTCTCATTTCAGGCTGAGAAATTTCTCAGAAACATTTCAGGCCAGAAGAAGTTAGCATGAAATAGTCAAAGTGCTGAAAAGCAAGGATTTATAACCAAGACTACTCTACTCAACAATACTATCATTTATAATTGAAGGAGAAATTAAGAACTTCCCAGATAAGAAAAAGCTTAGGAGCTCATTACCACAAAAACAATATTAGAAGAAATTTTAAAGGGTCTTCTTTAAATAGAAGAAGAAAAATGGAGAAACCTAGTTATAAAGAATTAAATGACAATGAATAAAGGAAATTCATGCATCCCACAGTGGGAAATGTAGCTCTTAATGTTTCACGTGAGAAAAACTTCCGTGGAACATGGGTCGGCAAGCAGGACCCACGTATGTGACAGTGGAATTTCCTGTGGGTAAATCAAGATGGCATATTTCTTAGATTTAAAACTTGCCCTTGTTAAAACCTTTCTCTCCTGGAATCAAAAGAACTTATGTTAATGCATGCCTAGCTTCCTCAGACCAGTTAGTCAGCCCAAGCCTATTGTCTTTCCATTTGCATATCTATCCTCTTGATGTGCTATCTTGGGCGTCTACCATCTAATGTAAATCTACAATCCATGCATAGTTAATGAAGACCATTAAGATGTAAAGTGCCTGAGAAACAGCAATAAAAAGCCTGTTGACATGCGGCTTGGGGCCTCTCCAAGATGATAATGGAGGGGATGCGTGGTCCCGGAATTTCTAGTCCAGTATATTACACATAAAATTATTTACACACTGCCATGACATACGAATCCTGCTGGCCAGAATTCACGACAAATAAATATATACCTATCAGTAATCAGTTTACATGTAAATGGTATAAATACTCCAACCAAGAAGACATAGGGTAGCTGAATGGATATAAAAACAAGTGTACATGCTGTCTACAAGAGACACATCTAAGAACAAAGATACACACAGACAAAAAGTAAAGGGATAAAAAAAGATATTTCATGCAAATGGAAATGCAAAAAAAAAAGCTGTGGATAACAATACTTATATCAGTTAAAATAGACTTTAAAGCAAAGACTATAGAAAGAGACAAATAAGGACATACATAATGATAAAGGGAGCAATCCAACATGAGGATATAACCAATATAAACATTTATGTACTCAATATAGGAGCACCTAAATCTATAAAGCAAATATTGATGGACATAAAAGGAGAAATTGACAATAATAGTCATAGTAGATGATTTAAACACCCCGTTGACATCAATGGATAGATCTTGAAGACAGAAAATCAACAAAGAATCAGCAGCCTCAAACGAAACACTAGATCAGATGGATTTAACTGAAATTTTCAGAGAATTTCACTCCAAAGCAGCAGAATATACATATACTCTACAAGTACACATGGAACAGTTTCTGGGATATACTACATTAGGACACAAAACAAGACCTAATAAATTTAAGAAGTTTGAAACAATATCAAGCATCTTCTCTCACCATATGGTATGAAACTAAAAATCAATCACAAGGAAAAAAACCCTGAAAAATACACAGAGATATGGAGGCTAAATAACATGTTACTAAACAATGAATGGGAGATTAAGAAGGAAATCAAAAGATACCTTGAAACAAATGAAAATGAGAATACAACAACTGAAAATCTGAGGGACACAGGAAAAGCAGTCCCCAGAGGGAAATTCATAACATTACAAGCTTACCTCAAGAAACAAGAAAAATCTCAAATAAACAATATAACTATTTGAAATCTATGTGATCTTATTAACTAGTCACCCTAATAAATTTAATTAAAATAAATAAATACTTATAACCATCTAATTTTATACTTAAAAATACTAGAAAAATAACCAAAAAAAGCCCAAAGTGAAAAGAAGGAAGGAAATAATAAAAATCAGAGCAGAAATAAATGAAATAGAGTTTAAAAAAATCCCCCAAAAACCAATGAAACCAAGAGTTGGTTCTTTGAAAAGATAAAAAAGATAGAAAATTTTTTTAATCAGACCCATCAAGAAAAAAAAAAGAGAGGACCAAAATAAATAAAATCAGAAATGAAAGAGAAAAAGTAATACAAAGAATTATAAGAATATATTGCAAACAACTACATGCCAACAAACTGGACAATCTGAACAAAAGGATAAATTCCTAGAACATACAATCTTCCAAAACTAAATTAGAAAGTACCGGAGAATCTGAAAACAACAATTACAACTAGTGAAATTAAAGACGTAATATAAAAACTCCCAATAAACAAAAATTGTGGAACAAATGGCTTCACAGGAGAATTTTACCAAACATTCTGAGAACTAAAATTTATCCTTCTCAAACTATTTCAGAAAATTCAAGAGGAGGGAAGACTCCCAAGCTAATTTCACAAGGCCAGCATTATGCTAATACCAAAACCAGATAAGGACACTACAAAGAAAGAACATTATAGGCTAATATCCCTTATGAACATAGATGCTAAAATCCTAAACAAAATATAAGCAAACTGGATCTAGCAATAAATTGAAAAGGTCTTTAACCATGATCAAGTAGGATTTATTTTTGGATACAAGGTTGGTACAATATCCTCAAATCAATAAATGTGATATACCACATAAACAAAATGAAGGATAAAAATCACATGATTATATCAATAGATGCAGGAAAATTGTATGATAAAATCCAGCACCAAATTATGATAAAGACTTTCAGCAAGGTGGGAAGAGAGAAAACACACCTCAGCATAATAAAGGCCATGTATAACAAGCCCATAACTAACATCGTACTTGATGAGCAAAAACTAAAAGTGTACCCCTTAAGATCAAGACTAAGGCAGGGATGTCCACTTTCACCTCTCTTACTCAACATAGTACTGGAAGAGTTAGCTAGAGCGATCGGAGAAAAAGAAGAAATAAAGGCATCCAAATCGAAAAGGAAGAAGTAAAACTTATTATTTGCAGAGGACATGATACTGCATATAGAGGATCCTAAGGGTTTCACCAAAAAGCTGCTAGAACAGATAAATGAGTTCAGTAAAGTAGAAGGATACAAAATAAATATCCAGAAATTAATTGCGTTTTTATACATCAACAATGAGCTATCAGAAAGGGCAACTATAAAAACAATTCCACTTACAATTACAGAAAAAAAAAAACAAACCCTAGGAATAAATCTGACGAAGGATGTAAGAAAACTTTGCTAGGAAAATTATAAGACACTGAAGGAAGAAATTGAAGAAGTTACAAATAAGTGGAAGCACTACTGTGTTCATGGATAGGAAGAATGAACATCATTAAAATATCCATATTACCCAAAGTGATCTATAGATTCAACACAATTCCTATCATGATACCAATGGTGTATTTCACAGACTAGAACAAATATTCTAAGATTGTTATGGAACCATAGAAGACCTTAATAGCCACAACAATCTTGAGAAAGAACAAAGTTGGAGGAATCATGGTACCTGATATCAGACTATATTACAAGGCCATAGTAATCAAAGCATAATGGTACTGGCATAAAAACAGACAAATAGATCAATGGCCAAGAATACAGAGCCCAGAAAAAAGCCACATCTTTATGGTCAATTAATATTTGACAAAAGAGCCAAGAACATACAATGGAGTTAAGACAGTCTATTCAATCAATGGTTTTGGGGAAATTGGAGAGCAACATGAAAAAATAAATAAATAAAAGAAAGGCAAGAAACAAGACCACCTTCTTACACCAGGTGCAAGAATAAACTCAAAATGGATTAAAGAATGAAATGTTAGACTTGAAACCATAAAAATTCTTTACAGGCGGTAAAATCTCAGATATTTCTTGTAGCAATATTTTTTCTGATATATCTACTAAGGCAAGGAAAACAAAAGTGAAAATTAACTAATAAGACTGCATTACACTAAAATTTTTTGCATAGCAAAGGGAACCATCAATAGAATGAAAAGACAGACCACTGAATGGGAGAATATATTCTCTAATGACACATCTGGTCAGGAGTTAATACCAAAACTTATAAAGAACTTATTTGACACCAAAAAGCAAACAAACAAACAAAAACAACAATCCAATTAAAAACAGGCAAGGGGCTTGAATAGATACTTGTCCAAAGAGGACATGCAGATTACCCATAGACATGAAAAGATGCTTCCTCCACAGCACTAATCACCAGTGAAATGCAAGTTAAACCCACAATGAGCTATCACCTCGCAGTTGTCAGAATGGCTGACATTAGTAAATCAACAAACAAATACTGGCGGGAATGTGGAGAAAAGGGAAGCCTCTTGCATTGTTGCTGGGAATGCCTACTGGTGCAACCACTATGGAGAAGAGCATGGAGTTTCCTAAAAAAATTGAAGATGAAACTGCCTTATGACCCAATGATTCCACTTCTGGTAATATGTCCAAAGAAACCTGAAATGCTGGTTCAAAAGAATATATGCACCCCTGTGATCACTGCAGCATTATTCACAATAGCCAAGATTTGGAAGCAGCCCAAGTGCCCATCTGTAGATGAATGGATGAAAAAGCATTGTGCATTAGGGAAATCTTATCCTTTGCGACAGCTTGAGTGTACCTAGAAAGTGTTATGCTAAGTGAAATCTGCCAGTCAGAAAAATTGAAACACCCACTTATATGCGGAATCTAATGAACAAAGTAAACTAATGGTAGAGCAGAGGCATAGGCGCAGTGAACAGACTGACAGTGTTAGAAGGGAGGGGGCTGAGGAACTGGGTGAAGAAGGTGAAGCAGTTAAGAAAAAACAACCCCCCAAACCCATAAACACAGACAGCAGTGTGGTGATTACCAGAGGGGGTCCGCGGTGGAGGGAGGTGGAAGAAGGTAAACAGGACAAACGGGGACAGTAGGTGACACGCAACACAACATACAGATGCTGTGGTGTGGAGCTGTGCACCTGAAACCTGTATAATTTTGTTAGCCAATGCCACCCCAGTAAATTCAATAGAAAGTAAAAAAAAAAAAAGGTTCTTAGAGGGGCAGCTTTTGCTGCCACCATATCTCCAAACAAAGTCAAAGCTGAGAGTCAAAGCCTCGCTCTGTCCAGATTTTGGAGGCAGACGGGGGGTGTCAGGGACTGCAATCGCCTGGCTTGACTTTGCCTTTCCAGGGCCATCTTCTCAGGATTAGAATTTATCTCTGGCAGTGGAATAGTTGCTTAGCAAAATATTCTCATTTTTATAAAATATTGATTTAATAGTTTTTAAATTAAAATGTAAGATATGCAACCTTCTAAATATTAGAATGTTTACATCAATTTTTAAAATAAATGGTATTTTTCTTATTTAAGAAAAAAATCATTTGAAAACATAGTTGTAAGTATTTTTGATGGTTTTGAAACTTGGAATTTTTTTTAGTTTTTCAGGCGTAATTAAAACTAAACTTTTAAATTTTTGCCATTATTTTGATTTTGTATTCTGTTTGAAGCATGTATGATTGATTTTCTCTATTGAAATCCTCTTTCCATGTCACTAATGTATTTTTTTAAGTTTGATTCTTTTAAAGTTAAACTTTCATGTGTAACTGGGTTATTGTCATTTTTTAGCAAAAAGCTAAAAAAGTAAATATTTTATATGGCTCTAACATTTAAGGTTATCTTTTTTAAATCCAACTCTAGTTTTTAATGAAAAGCAACGTTTTTCGAGAGGGGAAAGAAAATGTATCTGTAATTGATTGGACATTGACACTAAGTGTAAACTTATTCCTTGGCCTTTATTTGCAGAGAGGGCAAGAAAGTTGGACAACTAAGCAGAATTTTTCATTTGCTTTTCCAGGAAAAATAACCACCCTGGTAATTCAGTATTATCTCTGGTTTTCAGATGAGGAACCTGAGACCTAGAGAAGTTAACTCTCCCAAGGTCGCACGTAGTCTGGTAAGGGGTAGAGTCTGGTTTCTAGCTCCAATTCCCAAATCCATGCTATTTGTCACCTCCTGCAGCCTGGTGGTTTCACAGACTGTAGAGTTATAGCACATATTGCCAGAGCAGAAAAAAAAAAAAAGTAAGTTTGAGTTAGTATAGCACAATTCAATTTAATAGCTCCATTTTGAGGAGCATGCTTGGGTGTGGGGTGGGGAAAGAGATTACCTCACCCCATCATTGCAAAATTATACTCTGTTAGCTTATGACAACCCACTTTCTTCTGTAACATAGGAGAAAGTAGCTGATAACATAGTGGCTAGAGAGCCTTTGCCTTAAACTCTCGTGAGGTTTGAATTATTATAGCTAAAGGAGACGAAAAGATCTAGTGTGATTACGTGACTACAGCAGCATAAAAACTATTCTCCTTCAGAGTGTTCTAAGGTTGGTGGTGTTAAAGTTATGGTAAAAGAAATGTTGTTTTATATTTGGGGATTCTGGAGATTTTCTTATCAGGAAAATGCCCCAAAGTCACTTATAGTCAGCTGACTGGGTAAAGACTGAGGCTAAGAATAGATATGTTACAGCATCTGCTATAAAGCTAAGGTAAAGAGTCATGGCTGGAACTAGGTAAAATCAGGGCACTCAGGTGTCCGCTCAACCAAGTGTAACACATAGCACCACTGACGGACTGCAGGAGACCCGGGAGGCTGATGGGAGGCAGCGCCTTACGCAGCAAACTGCATGCAGAGGCATTTGAGCTAGAGAACCAGTTTCTTCTGATCTCTGCTCAGAGCCCAGCTCTGAGTTCTCCCAGTTACCGTCTTCCTTCTAAGTAAAATCTTCTAGAGAGAGAGTGCGTGCATGTCTGCTTCTGTCCGATGGTGAAAAGTAGCTTGAGCGATGACAAAGACACTGATGTAGAAGCTGTGTGGAAAGAGTTTAAATACTACTTTTCCCTTCAATGTTGACAAAAATAAATATTTTAGGTTAATTTATAATTTCGTATTTATGATTTTAAGTAGTGAGATTATCTAAATGAATAAATCAAATAATCTATGTATATTTCTATCTATTTCATATGGATCTCTAAAAGTTTATTTGTACAAGTGAGCAAAACATTGGGAGAAGAAATAGCTCATGGAAACATGGAATCCTATCATTCATCATTAAAAGATTGATTTTTAATCTCTTTATTTGTTCAAATGTTAATTTCTATCTCTCAGTAAATCTCTCAAAGGGCATATGATGAGAAAGGAGTCTAAGAAAGATTATTATGATTATTTATTATTTAAGATGATTAAAGCTATATATAAATGAATTACAGAAGTGAAGATCTGGAAGGAAGCATATTGTACAGGGAATTGAGGGGAAAGGTGAGGTTTTCAAGAACCGTAGCCAAGAAAAACTCAACAAGTCTTGGTGATGAAAGAAGTATAGAGGATGACATTAGAAATAGATGAAGAAAATGTGACCCCGAATTCGAGGATTGTTACTTGGGAAGGTACACAGCAGCGGCAGCACTAACGCCGACCTAGCTTCAATTCTCTTGATCCTGGTTCTTCCCTTGTCCGTGTCACTGAATATTGCTGATGGGGACAGGCGTGTCAGCTCCTCATAATGTGGTAGTTGGTTATTTCTCCATGCAGCAGTGTCAGGGACCCATTTCTGCTTGATCTCTATACCCTCACTCAAGGGAGATAAGAAGCCTGAGACCGTAGAGATCTAAGGAGAAATGGGAGGAAAGGATGCATTCTCTGGCCAGCCTAGGCTTCAGAAATACTGCACAAGCACATCCCGAATGAGGATTCTAACTTTCTCATTGGCTGACAGTTTTGAAATTGATGTTGGCATCAATTGCATTGTGCGAAGATAAAGGTCCTTTTGTGGAGAAACTCCAGTGAGCACATGAGCTGATGCTCTCTGAGCCTTCAGGTCTTCTTCCTCTTCTGGGTCAACATATTACCTGGTAGAAATAGCTACAGACTCATATTAGCCTCGGCTAGTGGAAGCAACTCTCCATTCTTACTCTGCTGCTTCAGTAAAAACTGGGGACTGAAGTAAATCACAATAGACATACTAAACTTCTCCTCTACAAACTCATGCTAATGAGATTCATCTTATATGTACATTGTTTGGGAGGCACATAGTACTCACAAACAGTTTGGAAAGAAGCAAAGTTTGGCGTTAAAATTCAAAGTTAGCTACCCGCTCAGATGTTCCGAGCGACGGTGTGTATAGGTGTGTATGCTGGTGGGAAGGGCATGGGGTACCCGCTGCAGGCCAGTGAGACAGGTGCTGTTGGAAACATTAAGGCTCTTAGCTTTCCCCAGATGAATATACCAGTTATTCAGAAATGCAATTAAAAATTAAATTTGTTGATTTATAATTTTGAGAGTATTATTAAAACAAATTAAAGCAGCTCAAAAGGATATAAAGTTAAAAGTAAGACACTCTTCTCCCTTCCTGTACTCCCGGTCCACTCCCCAGAAGTAACTATACCAGTCAGGAACACTTTGCCTAAGTTATCAAGAACCCTTGCTAATAGCGGCAACTGTTAATTTACATGAAGTCCAAAGGAAGGTGGTGTCAGAGTTGGTTCCATAGTTTGTGACATAATCAAGAAGCCACCCTCCATTCACAGCATACCAGCAACAATCACGCCGCGCTGGCACAAGGTGGCCAATGCAGCTTTAGGCAGTACAGTTTTCAAATAAAGTGTTCCTATGCAGGAAGGAAAGAGGAAAAAGGGCTTCTACTCAAGCACATCTTTACTTTCTGATATGGGGAAGCCTCCCAGAGTCCTAAGCGAACTTCCCCTATCGCTTATGCCCCAGACAAGAACTGACTCCGATCACTAGTCCCACCATGGGCAAAAGAGAATGAGGCCACCAGGCCTGGCTTGGGTCGATCATAGCTCATCCCCTGGGAGCAGTCGTGGGATGGCCTGAACAAAACCTGTGTCCTGTTGGCAAGAAAGAAAGGGGGTGGCTATTGGGTAGGCAACCGCCAGTGATGGCCACAACCAAAAGGATTCACTGTGTCTTAATGTGTGCTCAAATTTTCCTGTATATATTTAAGTAAATACTTAAGTACTATAGAATGTATCATATACATAGGTATGCCACATATGTGCTATATTTATGTATATATGCAAATACACACAACATTCACCCATGATACTTGGCTAAGCATTTTTTTAGATAAATGAAGTACTCTGTGCATAATGCTTAACACAAAACCACTCCATAGTATGTTCTTTATCAAGGTGAATTACCATTATTATTTTCTGTTGTAATTATTACTTGTAGTCTATGATACAACATATGCCATTTTTTTTCTATTTTTTTATTATTTTACCCTTACCTGAAGACCTTTTTATTGACTTTAGAGAGAGGGAAAGGAAGGGAGAGAGAGGGGGAGAGAAACACTATGTGAGAGAGGAACATCGATCAGTTGCCTCTCACATGCACCCCGACTGGGGACTGAACCGCAACCTAGGCATTTGCCCTGATTGGAAAGCTAACCCACAACCTTTTGGTTTATGGGATGATGGTCCCACCAACTGAGCCACACCAGCCATTTTTTTTTTAAAGAATGGGGATTCTTTTTAAAACATACACCATTTTTGAAAAGAATGAGGATTATTTTCTAGCAGATACTTTACCAGTACCTTTAAAACAACATGCCCTCAATTTTACACCAGGCTAGTGAATACTCGTGAAGATATTGGCTGCGAAGCTCCTTTAAAGAGAGATAAGAATTACCATGGTCAGCAGTAAATTCCATTTAAACACAGGGAAATAATTTCATGAATAACAGCTAGGTGACTAAATGTTTGCTTTCCGATGATTATCTAGCCACAAATATTTTCTAATCATGTTAATATTCAGGCAGAAGGAAGAAGGTTAAGTTTTAAACATTTTTGGTGTATTTGCACAAAATATCATGTTCGCAAGAGAATTTTATATTATTGACAGACTTTTGAGAAAAAAACAACTCTGCTATTATTTGCCTAATTTATGCTGCGCAGAGGAGATGAGAGTTATTTGAGAAATTCTTGTGGAAGAGAAGGCCAATACAGATATTTTAAGTAAAAGCAAAGCACTTTTCTTCAAGTATTTGACATAATTGGATGAAAGCCTGTGGGAGAGAGAGGGGGCGGAAAAGGGAAGCCTCCTTAGTTACCCCTGAAATGGGATCCTGCTGAGGGTCTCAGGTAGGTGAGTGTCCAGGAGGATCTGGCTTCAGATTGCCTTTCAGCTGATATCTAGTAGTCCTTCAGGCCTATTTGTAAAATGGCTTGTCTTTAAGGTAAAAACTATCTTTTAGCCCTCTTTTCTATTGTTTCTCATCATTGGTCCTAAAATGTGTTGCTAAGTATAAAAATACTAGGTTTATCTATATGATAACAAGTTATTTCATCTCTCAGGCTTCACGTTCTTTCATTTTAACACCAGCAGGTTGGGGTAGATGATGGCTAAGGTCTCCAGATCTAAAATTCTAAGTTAAAAATCAGTGTTTATAGAAGTGATTAGTCATCAGAATTACCTGGAAACACTTCTAAAAATAGTTCCCTGAGCCCTGCCTTCAGACATTCTGATTCGTTCCTTCAACCAGTGAGTCTCGAGGACCTAGCGTTGGAGACTGGCAGGGTCCCGTCCTGCCCCAGACTCGGCAGAAGGACTGAGATGGAATCCAGTCATATTTAAAAAATATTACTCTCCAGGCAATTCTGATAACTGGACGGTTTAGAGAAACAATGTTTTACACCAAATGCAAAGAAGAGACCTTTCTGAGGGAGTGTTTTAATTTTCTTTGGGATGAACTCAGCTTTACAATTAGAAATGCACCCAGTTTTTTACTGAAAAAAATTGTTGTTAGTTTCTCTAAAACATATACAGGGTGGGGAGGAAAGTAGGTTTATAGTTGTTTATGTGGAAAATAAAACAATAATTAATAAATAGTAATACAAGAATAACCTATTTTGCATACTCACAACCGTAAACCTACTCCCCCCATATATGTGTGTGTATAACATTTATAGCTCTGTAAAAAATATATGCATAGCTTAGATTGAAATATCAATGTTAATAAGAAAGAACACTTAACAGATGTAGTATGCTGGTATTGAGTGAGGTTTTAACAAATTAGCATAGATGGTTGATGCATTAATTATGGAAATCTGCACAAGTTAAAAGAAAATAATATTTGATTTGAAAGATTGAGAGTTAAAGTTCATATTGCTTATGCAAATAAATGAATTCTTTATTTTGAAATCTGTTATTTACTGTGATTTGCTCTTTGAGGAATTTTAAAGCCTCACCTACTTTAATGTTCAACAGTGAAACTTGCTGAGATTTACAAACAGACATTTTATGCTTGCTAGAGTTATTTTCTCTAAATAATTCCAGACTGACAATTTACCAAAGTGAAATAAATGAAAGAATCCCTATTTGTAGGATACCAAAGTATAAACACAAAGACAGTTTGGCCGCAAAGAGGTTGAGAATAGCCAACCTTAATTGTTTGATTTGTAAGCTTGCCCCGGCCAGCAGGGCAGTCAACTGGGGTAGACCTGTTAGTGAAGGAGTGAGAGGGATAGGAGGCGCGAAGAATGGCAGCAAGACAGGATTCTGATCAAGCTGCAAATTTTATTTGAGGATCGCGGGTATATGTACGGGTTGGCTGAGGGGCGTTGCTGGAGAAGCTCAGTGGAGTCGTGGGTCTTACTGATTGGCTAGGCTTTGCTGATGGGTGTACTTTGATGGGAAGTCCCTTCAGCCCATGTGATTTCGGGGAACTAGGTCTAGGTCTGAGGAAACCATACTGATTGTTGCATCAGCCTAAGATGGCGACGTACTCTTAAGATACCGGCCATCCTTTGGTTCCCAACATAAGGTAGTCAGACCCTTTATGGTAAATTTTTACACCCATCAAAACCTACATTTCAGGTGGGCCAGTGAAAATTAAAAGGTGCCATTCAAAGCATCCCATGTCTGTTCATTTGTAGTCTTGTGTCAATCAGAGAGTTCCAACAGTTGGTTCAAAGGAAGACATTTTATTTGTTGCAGGGCCCACAGGCAGGCATAGGCTGGTTGAAGGGAATAAGAAGCAATGTGAGAAGCTGAGAAACTAGCCGGAGGGGGAAGCAAGTAAACAGTCTTGGGTGTAACAGGACAAGAGGAGGACACTGTAGACCAGAATAAAACCATGGAGGAAGGGCCCCTCAGAAAGAACTGTGGTTGTTAAGGCACGCGGAGAACCAGAGACCCCTCCCAGCAGGCCAAAGGGAGTGAATAACACCCTTTTCCCTCCTTCCCTTTCTTTCTACCTTCCTATTTTCTGTGATCTCCTGTGCATGCTTCCCCAATGTCAAGCTTACTGGGGGTAGAGCAAGAAAATGTATCTGGGATGCATGGACAATGTAAGAAAAACCCCAGACTCTCTACACCCGAGACTCTCTCAAAAGATAATTCATAGGGCATGTTTAAAACGGTGCTCCCCATTCTTTGTGGATAGGCTACTTACTTTGTGAGCCCATGACTATTTTCAAATCTTAACTCTGTTTTTGGTTGCAAACAACTTTTTATTTCCTATGTTTTTACTAAATTCTAGCTGCAAGAATGACATGCTTTTATGTCACCTCCTCCTCTAATCAGTTATTACATGATTTACAGTAGTAAATTGTAAGCAAGGAGCCAGATCTAATACAAAAAAGATATTTGGGATTAGCTGTAAACTGCTCCTCTACTTTATAAGGATTATCCAGAACTTGACTTTGATGATTAGAATAATAGGATTAAGACACAATTCAGCTTACGCGTGCATTGCCTCTTATAATGGGAGCTGGCTGTGTAGCTGCAGGACTTCTATCCTTAGCGTGGGTGTGGGCCCAAGTCAACACTCACACTTCTTGAATACCTGGGTAATTGAAAATGCCAAAATACCTTTTATAAGTTCAGCAAAAAAAAAAGAGTAATCATTGTGAATGCTGCTGAAAACCTGGGTGAATAATTGGCTTTGAGATGCTGCAAGATGAAGACAACAGCAGGTCAGATGCCAGTGTCCAAAGGACCACCACCAGTGTTGGGCTAGCTGCCCCTCCCGTGGTTTCACAGTTACCCGGAAGGGAGGCCACCCACTGCAAGAAGCGCAAATGCTGTTGCCAGGACCTTACAGCTTTCAAATGCAGACACCTAAAAGGACTAAAGGCAGTCTCACCCAGATTGATAGATGGAGAATGTATAAATGATTTCTACGTCCAGAAAGCAGACGCCTTTCCCAAGAAAACACTTTACAAAGACAGCATTAGAACATTAGTTACTAATTTTCAAAGGGTGCTTCATACGTTTGTGATTTTACAGAAGAAAAGCTACATTTTCCAATTTTATTTCTTTTTCTCATGTGTCAACAAAGGTGTAAGCAGGGGATAGGCAGTAAAAAAAGCAACCACCATTCAATTAGGTTTGCATGTTACATTGTAAGGTAAATGTTGGCCATTTGTGTATTTGCAATTATTTTCAAGTACTCTAAGTAAACTTTATTTCATAATTTCAGCATTGAGTTTGAGTAGTCTGAAGATTAAGAAAACACTGTTGATTGAAACCGAGTGTAAAATATACCCCATTAGCTTCCTCCTTTGCCTTTACAATCCCTGATGCCTCATAAAGGCCCCAGGTCCAAGTATGGGTGTTGATTACCTAATCTGTTTCGTTTTAATTTGCTTCCCCCCAGCCATTCCAGCCACAGATAGCAAGATCTCTGGAAGCACCAGTTCCGGCCCCATGGGAGGCAGCAGGCTACAGCTGTTCTGCTGTGAGACGGTGCGGTCTTGATTCTAAGTTCGCAGCAAATAGACAGTTTTCCACGTGTTTAAACAGGACTGCTTCCTCCATCCATCACTCTCCTCCACAAAGATCCAAATGGCTTCTCGTGCCAGTGAAACTGTCACACGATAATGTACTGCGAGACTCATCTGTGCTTTGCTTCTCTTTACCCACCTGCGTGCAATATGCTCACTCCCTCCCTGAGCTTGTCTGTTTGTTTGTTTTTGCGTAGGGGTCTATTCACGGTCTAAAACAGAAAGCAGCTCTATCTGTTTTTGAAAGTCTGAAGTCATTGCTCAGGCAAGACTATGTATCAAGGGCAGGAAGAAAAGAGAAAAGGATGACTTTGAGGGAGGGAACGGGTGAGAGGAAAATTTTCCCCAGGCTGTGGAAAGTCATGACGTCTTTGAAGAGAGGAGCCCCGAACTGCACTCTGCGGGAGGACCTGAGTTCAGTGGGAAGAGCTGTGCTGCTTACCCAGTGCCAACAGACCTTGAGCAGTGGGGGTGCAGCAGAGCAGCAAGTGAAGATTCTTCTCAATTTAAAACTGATGCTAAATTCCTTATTCATGCATCATAGACAACTTCTGATCGTTCACGAATCTTTAGTGAGGAAGGTGTGTGATGCACAGTCTTAGGAATCATACTCCACTTCAAATATTTACTATTATTAGCTATTGCTTAGACTACATGACAACTCCTCAATGAGCCTTATTTCATGCATCCCTAAAATTAGTGATTAATTACCCATCAAGCAGTGTTGTAAAAATAAGACATTATGAAGGATACATGGCACACACTCAATACAAATAAATGACTTAACTCTGGAGAGTTATACAATTTTCACACACACACACACACACACACACACAATTCCCTTAGCAACAGTATCTACCAAAATCTCTATCCTTTCAAAACAAACAAACAATCAAACAACAAACAAACCTTTGACTCAATTTTTTAAATTTGTGGTAAAAACATGTAACTGAAAGCTGCCCTTTTAGCCAATGTTTAAGTGCGCAATACGGTATTGTTATCTATAGGCACAATATCCTACATTGGATCTCTAGAGCTTGTGTACCCTGTGCAGCTGAAACTCTGCACCTGCTGGGAGCACTCAGCCCCTGACCTCAGCCCCTGGCAGCCATCATTCTGCTCTGTCAAATTTTCTGTAAGTTTGACTATTTTAGATACTTCATATAAGTGGAATCTTTCAGTATTTTTCCTTCTGTGGCTGTCTTCCACTTAGCACACTGTCCTCAAGTTCAACCATGTTGTTGCAAATCACATATTTTCCTTTTTTTTTAAAGGCTGAATAATATGCCATTGCATATATATGCACACACTGCGTCTTCTTTGCTCAGACCCCAGAGATGCACACTCAGGTTGTTTCCATGCTGTGGCTACGGTGAATAATGCTGCAGTGAGCACGGGAGTGCAGGTAGGTCTGTCCACAAAGTATCCAGCCATGCAATACAAAAAATTGAGACATTCATTGAAGAAGATACAAGAAACATTGTACATTGGACAATGATGCCTCAGTCCCCTTCAAAGCAGAAACCTTGGGACCTCACACAGCTCTCCCAGCATCTTTTCCATGTTTCAAAACACTCTGCAAAATCCTTTGTTAGAATCTCCATCAGCCACTCTGTCATATTTTCCTGAATCTCAATGATGGTCTGAAATCTCTTCCCTTTCAAAGCTGATTTTAGTTTTGAGAAAAGCCAGAAGTCTCAGGGCACCAAATCTGGGCCACAGGTGAGCTGAGTCACCTGGGTGATTTGAAGTCTCACCAAAAAGCTGTGCATGAGACATGATGCATGAGCGGGTGCACTGTCACGATGAAGCTGCCATTCACCACTTGTCCATGGCTGTGGCTGTTTTTGTTGTATTACATCTCTCAACCCACAAAGAACAGTGAGGTAGTGCTCCTTATTAATTGTTTGGCCTGGAGGGGCATACTTGTGATGGACAACACCTTCCCAATCAAACAACACAGTTAACATGGTCTCGATCTTGTTGTGGCTTTTCTGCACCTTCTTCAGGCATGGCGAGCCAGGCCACTTTCACTGGGACAACTGGGCCTTCGTTTCTGGATCATAGTAGTGAGCCCATGATTCATCTCCGGTTATGACCTCCTTGAGGAAATCCGGTTCAATGGTAGCAGTTTGAATCAAGTCATTATTAACTGCAACACAATGTTCCTCCTGCTCTGGTAGAAGGAACGAACCTTGCTACAACACGTTTCATGCCAAGACCCTGTGTCCAAATCTCCAGGTCATCTTCTAGTTCTCACACTGTCAGTTGCTGATCTTTGTTGATTGCAGCCCGTACACCTTCAACTTTCTCAGGTGCTCTGCTTGTTGCAGGCCTTCCAGAATGTGGGTCACTTTCAACAGGTTCTCGACCATCTTTGAAGCTTTTGTCCACACTTTTGTTTGTGCTGCACTCATTGCATCACCCCCAAAGGCCTTCTGACTCATCTGAGTAGTTTCTGTGGTGGAATTTGCAAGCATAACACAGACTTTGATGCAGATTCATTGCTCTACTCAGCCATTTTGAATGTAACAGCCACACTATACGCATGCTCATTCAATGGTGTCTACTGGCCCCACTGACCAGTACAGTGAAGTTGTCATTGTTCACGCAGGTGCATTCCAGTCCACTCTCCTTGGCTGCCAAGTTACATCAAAGTCACACAAACTCTTCTCAGTATATTAATAATGGCTTTTTCTTGACAGACCTTCATAGTTCTTTGAGATACAGATTTTGTTTTCTTCAGATATGTACCCAGAAGTGGATTGCTGAATGCTATGGTAGTTCTATTTTAGTTTTTTGAGAAACCATTGTACTATTTCCCACAGGGGTTGAATCATTTTACATTCCCACCAAGAGTGTACAAGGGTTTCAATTTTTCCACATCTTTTCCAACACATCTTTTTTTGATGATAAGCATCCTAACAGGTGTGAGATGATATCTCAGGGTGTTTGGTCCATTTTTTTAACTGTTAATTTCTTTTTTAAAAAGGATTTATTTATTTATTTTTATAGAAAGGGGAAGGGAAGGAGAGAGAAAGGGAGAGAAACATAAGTGTGCGGTTGCCTCTCATGCATCCCCTACAAAGGACCTGACCCACAATTCAGGCATGTGCCCTGACTGGGAATCGAACCAGCGACCCTTTGGTTCACAGGCCCACGCTCAATCCATTGAGCTACACCAGCCAGGTAAACTGCTAATTTCTTGTAACTCATTCCACAAGCCTTTAAAAGAGCAAATATAAAGCATTCACCTAAAACATTAGTTCTTAATACAATTTTGGGTCTTATTAGTTCTTAATACATTTAATGAAAGACCCCTTTGAGAATCTAATAAAAACTGGAGGACCATCTTACCAGTAAAATGCACACACACAATGAATAACACAAATTGTTTCTTGGAATGATGGATCTCATATATTTATTTGCAAACCCCAGTTTAAGATTACTTGCCTTAGATTAAGCTATTCTTGATATCTACTGATTTCATTCAGGGATTGGCAAGCTTTTACTGTAAAAAGCAAGAGAGTTAATATTTTCACTTGGGAGCCAATATCTATTAAAACCACTCAACTCTGCATTTGCAGCACAAAAATAACCATAAAAATACATTAAAAATATAAGCATGGCTGTCTTCCAATAAAACTTTATTTGCAAAAACAGGCCATAAGCTGGCTTTGGCCGTTGGGCTATCATTTGGCAATCCATGAATGAATTCTTTCAAAAAATTAAATACATTGTAGTAGTTGTGAACTTGGAAACTCTTGAACATACACATACACACACACAAGGAAGGCCATATGAATACACTGTAGAGGAGTAGGAGCTGCTAGAGCCCCTCTCCTCTGGAGTTCCTAGGATAAGAAACCACAGAGATGATCCTCCTCTCCCTTCACATTTGATAATAATCCTTAATTTGCATCTGATGGCAACTGGTGTCTTTTTTTTATTGTTGTTCAATTACAGCTGTCCCCATTTTTCTCTCAGCTCTCCCCTGCCCCACCTACCCACCACCTCCCACATTCAGTCGTCCCTCTCCTATTGTCTTTGTCCATGGGCCCTTTATACATATTACTTGACTTGATCCTTCCCTTCCTTCCCTCAATATTCTGCTACCCCTGCCCCTTTGGTTACTGTCAGTTTGTTCTTTATTTCCTTGTCTCTGGCTCTATTTTGCTCACTTATTTGTTTTGTTGATTAGGTTCCACTTATAGGTGAGATCATATGGTATTTGTCTTTCACTGCCTGGCTTATTTCACTTAGCACAATGCTCTCCAGTTCCATCCATGCTGCTGTGAAAAGTAGGAGCTCCTTCTTTCTTTCTGCTGTGTAGTATTCCATTGTGTAAACATACCACAGACTTTTGATCCACTCGTTTACTGATGGGCAGTTAGGCTGTCTCCAACACTTGGCTATTGGAAATAATACTTCTATGAACATAGAGGTGCACACGGTTTTTTAATTGGTTTCAGGATTCTTAGTGTATTATCACAGCAGTGGAATCACCAGGACAAAAAACAGTTCCATCTTTAGCTTTCTGAGGAAATTCCATACTGTTTTCCACAGTGGCTGCACCAGTCTGCATTCCCATCAACAGTGCACTAGAGTTCCCTCTTCTCCAATTCCTTTCCAGCACTTGTTGTGTGTTGCACTGTTTATGATGGCCATTCTGACTGGTGTGAGGTGGTATCTCATTGTGGTTTTAATTTGCATATCTTTGATGGCTCCTGATGCTGAGCATCCTTTCATATGTCTCTGGGCCCTCTGTATGTCCTCCTTGGAGAAGTGTCTGTTGAAGTCCTTTGTCGATTTTTCAGTCAGGTTGTTTGCCTTCCTAGTGTTGAGTCATGTGAGTTCTTTTTATATTTTGGAGATCAAATCCTTGGTGTCTTCTTTCAGTTGTTTTGACATCATTAGATCCATCCATAGTGCTTCTTATCAGTGCATTTTAATTCATGACTGGGGAGAGAGGGAAACACTCAGGATGTAGCATTCATTTCTCTGTACCTGCATTCCATCATGTCTTTTTTAGAACAACAAGCCTCCTTAAAGAATTTGTTTAAGGCTCCATATATTGTTTATTTTCTATTATTGTGTTTTTAAAATTTGTTCTTGGAAAGTACAAAACAATAGCAATATGAATATACATTCTACATAATACATGTATATACATTTAAAAATCACTGGAGACACATGGATGAAACCAAAGGAGAGTAGGATTGAGGGTGGGAAGTGGGGATGACTGGGGTGGGGAAGGGGGGAATGGACACAACTGTACTTGAACAACGATAAAAAAATGTGAAAAAACAAAAGCAGAACATGACATAGGTGACATGAAAGAAAAGAAATGGAAAAAACAATGAAAGAAATGACTTCTTGAAAATTCAGGATGCTTCTCTTGTTCCTGAAGACTTAACCATCCCTCACTCCAGTACAATAATAATAATGTTGAACACAATAATAAGGTAGTGTTTATTGAAGACTGAAAAAAAGTCATTGGAAAAAAAACCTTGCAAGCACCTTGCCGATAGCTGCCAGCAAGTTTTCATAAAAAATAAACACTGTCAGACTAACCTGATCTTTTGGGATAAAAGTCCCAAGTAGATCAAGAAAAAAGATAGTTCTAATTTTTCTTGGCTCTAGGAAAGTTAGGTGGTTTAGTTGTATGAGGCAATAAATTCAGAGAAATGGTCCAGACAGCATAATTTTTAGTTCAGAATACAAATTGCTAGAGGGTCAAAAAGTAATGCAAGGTGTTTTTCAAATTCAGTTAGGAACTTAGATTTTTTTTTTAAGTTTCTATCACCAACTTAAGAAATGAAGAAGCCAATCCATTAAATGCTTTAGAAGAATATACCTTAGAAGAGCAATTCAAGAAGAAATGGAGAATCTTAATATACCAATAATCATCAAAGAAATTTAATAAGCAGCTTAAAATCAAACTCCTATTATCCTGTCTCCAGTATACTACATGGTTTTACAGACCAGTGAACCAAGTATTTGAGAAAGAAAACATCTATGTTATGGAAATAGTTCTAGAGAATAGAAAAAACAATTTTCCTATCAGTTAATAGTGCTAGAATAACCTTGATCTTGATGCCTAAATCAGGTTAGGATAAGTACAGAAAGAGACGATCATCCCTCACTGGTGTGGCTCAATTGGTTGGGCATCGTACAATTGAGTGAAAGGTTCCAGGTTCATTCCTGGTCAGGGCATATGCCTGGGTTGTGGGTTCAGTCCATTTGGGATGCCTATGAGAGGCAACTGATAAATGTAGCATTGATGTCTCTCTCCCTCTCTTTTCTCCCTCCCTTCCCCCCTCTAAAAAAAAAAACTCTTTAAAAAAGAAAGTCACAATCACATGACAATAACATGTATGAACAAAAATGTTAAAATTAAAAATAAAATGTTAGTATCTAGAAAAAGTCTTATCTTGAGCAATTTCAGATTTTCCCAGGAATGTAAAGACAGCTTAACATTAGAAAATCTATTAATAAAAGTATCCTTATTAAAATGTAAAAAGAGAAAAACCAGATGATCAGGTTACAGAAAAGTGGATACAGAAAAAAACATTTTCTAAAATCAGCAATCTATACATGATAAACTTGGAGCTGCAGGGAACTACCTTGTTCGCATACACCTCGTTCAGGAATGAAAAGACTAGAACATTGTGAAGATGTCACTCCTTCTCTAAGCGGAATCTACTTTCAATGCAGCTCCAATAAAGTCTTAAGGGCTGGATAGCCGAGGCGATTTTGAGGGAGAGCAACAAGGCAGTGTTCTCTCTGTTAGACATCAAAACTTAGACAACTTTAGGTAATTAAGAGAGTAATTGGCATTAATTATTCTGTTCAGATGACTTACTTTCGTAATGCATCCATGATGGAAATTGGGCTAGGTTTGCAAAGGAGCCTTAGAAATATACAAAGATTTAAGAAATAAGACTAAGAAGGTAAAATTAGAAGTCTTTCAGTCTGATGATAATTCTAACAATACTATACAAACAATAATAAAGGAAACACTGGTTAAAAGTTATACTTTTACACTATATTCAAATTTAAAACAAGAAAAGTCAATTCATAATTACTGTTCCTTTCCCATGATGTAAGCACTAGAGATGCATTTTAAATGTAGCACAAAGAATTTGGCTCAAATAGAAGTTCTTTGAGGTGAAATATGAAAAATACACAAAAGATTTACTGAGAAAGAAGGTAAAATCTCTTATTCTATATGTCTTAAAAATCATATTAACTTTAATCCTTAAAAATTTGGGAATTTAATTTACTAAAGGTGTTGAAATTCATAATTTGTCTACAGAAACTATTTCTAGCTGTGTAATTCTAGAAATAATGTGAAGATGCTCTCTTATGGTGAGACTGAGGGAGAATCAAGCTATATTAATTTATATGCATTGTTTTCACTTCCCCAAATACACACACAGGTGCTGTCCCAAAGTAACTGTCAGCTCATAATTCAGCAGAAGCATGCTATCCACATAGTCATTTAAAATCCTACTCAAAGAGCACTCTTGCCATCACCCTGGATTGTGGCAATTCTAAACTCAAGATATAACAAGGGAAGAACAGTTGTCATTTACCCAGGAATGTACTTATGTATTTTTAGTCTCATTAAATTAAAAATAAATTGTAGGATGATGTTATGAAGGAACTAATATAAATGATAGGTTTCAATAAAAGATTCAACTGAGATGCCTATTAAAAATTTGCAGTCAATCTGATTATGTATAAAATTCACCTTTATTACCTCTGTAGGTATATAGTCACCTTCTAGTTGGTTATGTACATAAATTATAGTTTTTTTCTAATTAATGAGTACATCTTAAGGGATGTGATTATTGTTCTCAAATGAAATGTGTGTTGCATTCCAAAATTATACTGGGCTCTCTATTATTATTCTCAGATCACTGAGCTAGCTAGTTTATAAAAAGAAGAAAGTGGCATACAGAAAAAATTGTCTTTGGAACTTCAAGGCCCCGCATATGCTCCCCTTCTGACGGAAATGCGTGCAGATGGTGAGCAATGAATGATCTGTGACTGAGCCCAGTTGTCAGAAAAGTGAAGAACAATCTTCTCTTTTCTCATGGAAGCAGCTCTAGTGACAGAGAAATGGCACCTCCTTATAGATTGTGCCTTCCACAGTTTTATTTCTTTAGTGGTGATTCAGTATGACTTACTCAACAAATATTTATGAAGCACCTCTCTTGAGCCATGTTCTATGCTGGGACAGGTCTACAATGGTAAATATCAAACTAATATTTGGTGAGTACCTTTTTTTCTTACTGTAGCTTAAACATTTTGCCCTTTCCTCCATGGAAAGGGACAATGATTTGCCATTATCTTCTTACACTAAACAAAATAGAGGTAAGTAACCCTTTGTGTGCAAAGTTCAAAACACTGGTTATTAGGATGTTCAAGGAACTCATTGGATACTTCAACAGCATAAAAAGGACCCAAGCAGAAAGGAAGCCTACACTAAGTGAAATAAAGAAAAATCTACAATAACTAACAGCAGAGTGTATGAAGCCAAGAATCATTTGGAATATAAGGAAGAAAAACATTCAATCAGAACAGCAAGAAGGAAAAAGAATTTAAAAAAATGAAGATAGCCTAAGGAGCCTCTGGGACAACTTCAAAGGTACCAACATTCAAATCATAGGGGTGCCAGAAGGAGAAGAGAAAGAGCAAGAGATTTAAAACTTATTTGAAAAGATAATGAAATAAAACTTCCCTGATTTGGAGAAGAAAATAGATATTTAAGTTCAGGAAGCACAAACAGTACCAAACAAGAAGGACCCAAAGAGGACCACACCAAGACACAATTAAAATGCTAAAGATTAAAGATAAAGGGAGAATTTTAAAAGCAGCAAGAGAAAAGCAGGTAGTTACCTACAAAGGCTAGTTCCCATAAGACAGTCAGCTGATTTCTCAAAAGAAACCTTGCACACAAAAAGGAGCTGGAAAGAAGTATGCAAAGTCATGAAAAGCAAGGACCTACAACCCAGATTACTCTATCCAGGAAAGCTATCATTTAGAATGGTAGGGCAGATAAAGTGCTTCCCAGACAAGGTAAAGCTAAAGGAGTTCATCATCACCAAGCCCTTATTATATGAAATGTTAAAAGGACTTATCTAAGAAAAAGATCAAAACTATGAACATTAAAATGGCAATAAATTCTCAACTACCAACAATTGAATCTAAAAAACAAACTAAGCAAACAAGCAAAACAAAAACAGAATCATAGGTATGGAGATCATATGGAGGGTTATCAGATGGGAGGGGGAAGGAAGAGATTGTGGGATATGGTGCAGGGATTAAGAAGTACAAATTGGTAGGCACCATATAGATGGGGCTGTAAAGTACAGTGTAAGATATGGAGTAGCCAAAGAATTTATATGCGTGACCCATGGATGCTGGTGGGAATGGGGGTGCTGGGTGGTGGGAGGCAAAGGAGGAAATATTGGAGCAATATTAATCTTGTAATCAATTATATATAGATACAGATATACAGATATGTAAATATATATGGATATAGGGCCCAGCAAAAGTAACACCTTCTTGAGTATGGTTGGTAGGGTAATAATATGGGCATAATAATTTATGGTTTTAAGTTGAACTTTTCACCTAAAATGTCATACGGTATGCTTGAGTAATATTGTTACGTTACAGAAGTACATTCCTATGATTGTGTAATAAAAGAGTTTGTAATAAAAAGGGGCGTTATTTATGCAGGATGCCATATATATTTCTCTAACACTCTATAGTAGTAAAAAATATCCTTTGAGTGTTTTTCTGGAAAATTTCTATGTGCAAGTGTGAGAAGTCCATAGAGCAGTGACAGGAAATGCTTGTGGCACTTGCCTTCCCTGTCTCTGATGAATCCAGTAAAATGCCCTATGGTAGGGCACTGGCACTCAGCGTCTCTATTTCTAAACTGAAAGATTCAGTGGCCTTTTCTTTCTGCCCTTTTCTGCCTCCTTTTCCTTTTTTCCCTCTTCTCCCCCATTTTAACTACATTGTTTGTGGTATATTTTATTATTGTTTGCATTTATCTGCAGCCCCCCCCCACCATAGTTATACATCCCACCCTGTTGATCTCAGGAGGGGCTGTGTAACTTACTTGCCAACAAAATGGGGGATGTGAAGTGCATCTCATTTGAGCAGAATCCGTATAAGCTAGGAAGTTTGCCATGTCTGTTTTTCCTTTGCCATGAGATAGCTATGTTTCTGATAGAGACTATTTGGTCAGGTGTGAATATAATGCAGAGTAGAGTCATAGCTAACTTGGATGGGTATATATATACAAAGACTATATATAAAGTCTGGAAAAAGTCCAACCATTGTTAATATAACAAGAATGATTTGCATGACATCGATATAACCTGGCAGCAAAGGAAAGAAGACTGGAATGTGCACACATGAACAATGATGATTTCACAGTACTGCTCAGTCGTGGTGGTAGCTGCTGGTGACCATGTGTACTGTGTGGCTGTTGCTTTCAAAATGACTAAGTAGAGCAATGAATCTATACCAAATTTTGCGTCAAGCTTGAACATTCCTCCATGGGAACTATTTGGATTATTCAGAAGGCTGCAGCTATGAGCAACTGGTGATTGGCAGCTTCACCACAAATTTTTTTGTGAAATATCAAATCACCCAGGTAACTCAGCCCCACTACAGCCCAGATTTGGTGCCCCGCAACTTCTGGCTTTTCCAAAAATTAAAATCACCTTTGAAAGTGAAGAGATTTCAGATCATTGATGAGATTCAGGAAAATATGACGGGGCAGCTGATGGTGATGGGGAGAACTGTGTGAGGTCCCAAGGTGCCTACTTTGAAGGAGACTGAGGCATCTCTGTCCTATGTACAGTGTTTCTTGTAATTCGTATCTTCTTCAAAAAATATCTCTATTTTTCATATTATACTGCTGGATATGTTCTAGGCAGGCCATATATAGATATGGAGAGAGAGAGAGAGAGAGAAAGACACCTTTCTGTGTAGAACTTCAAAAGGCACAGAGATTTTTCACCCTAACCTAACATGTCCCAGCAAGATTGCTATGGAGCCTGAATTCAAATAGTAGCTGTGCCAATCACTGAGTTTAAATCTGAATCTGCTCTTACTGTGAAACATTGGCTTTAGTTTCTATAAAATGGGATTACTAATGGTATCCAACTCTTATGTACATTATGAGGATTAAATGGCTTCAAAAGACAAAATGAGTTATTATTTATAAAGTGGTTAGAATCATGCCTAGGAAGTATTAAATACTGTATTAGTGTTTGTTAAATTAATTCATTTGTGTGTCTGTGTGTACATGTGTGTGGACCAAAGCCTTGGAAGGCATACAACAAAGTATTAACAGTGATTTAAATTTTTTTCTCTTTTTGTTTAGCTACATCTTCTAGTGTTTCTTCAATAGATAGGTATTTTTGATATAACTTGAAAAAATCTATTCAAAAACTCCCAAGTACCATGCATTTAGAGTCTGTTTTTTAAAAAGTATAAATTAAAAATGTATTTCTTTATTATGATTTCATTATATCACTTCCACAGGAACATATCTGTAATTTTATTATAAAAGTCAATAGAAAAACGGTATCAGTAAGTGGAAGTTCTATTAATGGCAATTTTCTTGAGCCATGGAGTGGGTAACACCTGCAGCCAAAATCTTGAGAATGAGATGAAATGTTTAATTTTTATTATTCATATGTTGTTTTGTATGTGGGCTCTGAAAATATTTTGATTTCTAACATCATTGAAACTTGTCTCCCTGAATAAAATAAAGTTGTTCGGGCATTAATAATTATACCCTTGCATCTGCGAGCCAGGCTCCAAAGTCAATGAAAGATGAGCCTGGGCTTCTAGTGTTACAGCCCTGGGGAAGACAGATCTGTGAGGGGGCAGCTTTGCTTTTGATGGGCAAGGGCAGGGGTGAGACCAGGTCATTTGCTGGGCTTGCTGTCATTGCAACAAACTTTTGCTGCCTGCATCCAACACCTTTTATTTGTCCTGCAGAGAAGTAGCCTTGGCAAGGATTTACGCAGAGAGATCATGATCCAAAAGCAATCACGAACACTCACATCTGTAACTAGCCAGAGCCATCACAGCTGGAGAATTCCCTGCCTGAGAACAAGGATTGGAGAACAGTGGGGTCACTTCCTTTTTTATTCTCTATATTCACCATATGGGATTTTGGGGCAGTGTTTGGGGACACCTGGGGAGTGTGCAGAAGACTCCTCTGGATGGTCACATTCTATAACAGATGCTCCAGGGGAGCTACAAAAGGCTTTCCTCAGAAGGTAACGCCCCAAAACTGAAGATTGAATGAGAGTGAGCTAGTGAGAGGGGTCTGAGGGGGCTTACTCTGGGTAGTGGGAACAGTTGTATAAAGCTCAAGGTAATAGCATCAAAACTATCAAATAATAATAAATAAAACTAAATATCTACCTTGAAAATTATGAAAGACTGCTGAGACTAATTAAAGAAAAACTAAATACAGTAAGATACATTATGTTCCTGGATTTTAACAATGTTGTTAATATGTTTATTTTCCCGAGATTGATCTAAAGATTCCAAGCAATACCAAAAATCCCAGAAATCCCTATTTTACTTATTTAAGAAATTGATCATTAAATCTTAAAAATTATATGGAAATGTAATGGATCTAAAACAGCCAAAACAATCTGAAAAACAAAAAATAATTTTGGAAAACAAACTACCTAATTTTAAGATTAATTATACAACTGCAGTAATCAAATAGATTAGTGGAACAGACTGGAAATTTCAGAAATAGACCCACACATATTAAAAACAAACGGACTGATTTTCAACCTAGGTGTTAAGTCAATCCAATGGGAAGAAAAAAGATTTTTAAACAAATGGTGCCAAAACAATTGTATATTCCTCAAAACCTACCTTACTCTGTATGTGAATATGGGTTTGAGATAAATCATAACCCTAAATACAAAAAGCTAGAACCATAGTTTCTTTTTTTTACTAGATGTTTTATTGTTCTATTACAGTTGTCCCGATCTTTCTCTGTTGCTCTCCCCTGCCCCGTCCAGTCCCACTCCCTCCATCAATCCCCACCCTCTTGTCCATGTGCATGGGTCATTCATACATGTTGACTAGTCCCGTCCCTTCTTTTCACCCTTATCCCCCTCCCTCATCCCCTCTGGTCAATGTCAGTCTGTTCCTTGTTTCCATCCCTCTGATTCTATTTTGCTTGTTTCTTTTGTTCCTCTAATAGGTTAGATCACATGGTACTTGTCTTTCACTGCCTGGTATTTCACTTAGCATAATATTCTCCAGTTCTATCCATGCTGTTGCAAAAGGTAGGAGTTCCTTCTTTCTTTCTGCTGTGTAGTATTCCATTGTGTAAATGTACCACAGATTTTTGATCCACTCATTTACTGATGGGCAGTTAGGCTGTTTCCAACACTTGGCTATTGGAAATAATACTTCTATGAACGTAGAGGTGCACAAGTTTTTTTGAATTGGTTTCAGGATTCTTAGTGTATTATCACAGCAGTGGAATCACCGGGACAAAAAACAGTTCTATCTTTAGCTTTCTGAGGAAATTCCATACTGTTTTCCACAGTGGCTGCACCAGTCTGCATTCCCATCAACAGTGCACTAGGGTTCCCTTTTCCCCAATTCCTTCCCAGGACTTGTTTGTTGCTCCGTTTATGATGGCCATTCTGACTGGTGTGAGGTGGTATCTCATTGTGGTTTTAATTTGCATCTCTCTGATGGCTCCTGATGCTGAGCATCCTTTCATATGTCTCTGGGCCCTCTGTATGCCCTCTTTGGAGAAGTATTTGTTCAGGTCTTTTGCACATTGGATTATTTGCCTTCCTGGTGTTGAGTTGCGTTAGTTCTTTATATATTTTGGAGATCAAACCCTTGTCCAAGGTAACATTGGCAAATGTGTTTTCTCATACAGTTGGATCCTTTTTCATTTTGATGATGTTTTCTTCGGCCATGGAGAGACTTTTTTTGTTTGATATAGTCCCATTTGTTTTATTATTTTTTCCTTTATGTCTCTTGCCCTAGGAGACATATCAGCAAAAGTACTGCTGTGTGGGATATCTGAAATTTTACTTCCTGTGTTTTCCTCTAGGACTTTTATGGTGTCAAGGCTTATATTTAAGTCTTTTATCCATCTTAAGTTTATTCTGGTGTATAATAAGTTGGTAGTGTAGTTTCATTCTTTTTGCATGTACCTGTATCCCAACACCATTTATTGAAGAGGTTATTTTTACTCCATTTTATTGCTCCTCCCTCTTTGTCAAATATTAACTGACCATGGAGACATGGATTTATTTCTGGGCTCTCTATTCTGTTCCATTGATCTATGTGTCTGTTCTTATGTCAGTACCAAGCTATTTTGATTACAGTGGTCTTGTAATATAGTTTGATATCAGGTAGTGTGATCCCTCCTACTTTGTTCTTCTTTCTCAAGATTGATGAAGCTATTCAGGGTGGTTTTTGGTTCCATATAAATTTTTGAAATATTTGTTCTAAATCTGTGAAATATACCATTTGGCATTTTGATGAGGATTGCACTGAATCTATAGATTGCTTTTGGCAGTATGGATATTTTAATGATATCAATCCTTCCAATCCATTAACATAGTATATACTTCCATTTATTTGTATCTTCCTTTATTTCTTTCTTCAGTGTTCTGTAATCTCCTTGATCTCCTGAACTTGATGCTCTTGGGATGCCCTTTATGCCACTTATGTTGGCTCTCTGGGTGTAACTGGGTTTTGACTGTCGTTGGGTCGTTCCTCGTTGGGTCTTTCCCTCCGGCTGGCTGGCCGAGAGTCACACCGCCCACCATGTCTCGTATGCTGTTGTGCAGGTGCTGCCAGAACAAAACCCAACAACCCAGGAAACAGACCCACTCCTGCATAAATAACCCCCATCCACAAATACACTATAAACTCAGCAAATGAACAAATGTCGGTAAAGGTGTAAAGAGGTTAAGACAATTATAAGAAAGGAAAAATGAATATGAGATGACTAACTGAAATCAAAATGATTTTCAGATGGTAGAGGGAGGAGAAATACTAAGAGTAGGGAATAAAAACAAGGCAATGAAAGAAAATAAAATAAAATTACATTCTAAATAATAAAGGGATGGAAGAAGGCAGAATGGAGTAAGAGAAGGAAAGCATATAGTATTAGTTTTAATCAAAATTTTTAAAAAATATAGTGCAACAAATAGGAACCAAATTGGAGAAAAGGATCCACCACAGCACTATCAACAACAATGGGCAAAGATTAATGTAGGTGGAATGTGAATAAGGAAGAAAAAAAGAAAAGCTTATGAGCTGTCTAGAGGAAAGAAAAGCAATTTTGAGAGGATAGAGGGAGAAGGAACATTAAGAATGAGAAATTAAAACCAGGCTAAGACAGGGAAAAATTAAAATTTAAAATGAAAAAAAAAGAAAGGGCAGGAGGAAGGTAAGATGGAGTAGGAGAGGGGAATGGTAAAATTTGGGATTTCAAATACAAAAATAGGGAAGATCTAGAAATAAGAGTGTAGAAATGCAACAGCCACACCATATCAACAACCAATGAAGACTGATGAAGGTGGAGAGAGAACAAGGTATTTTAAGAATATGAAAAAGAATATGAAATGACTAATGACAAGAAAAATAGTATGGAGAGGTGGACAGAAGAGAAATAGTAAGAGTGCAGAATAGAAACATGTCATAGCAAGAGAAAAATAAAATTTAAAACAAAAATAAGAAGTGGAAGCAAGAAGGTAGAATGAGTAAGGGAGGAGCAAAATATGAGATTTGAAATAAAGTAAAATATAAAAACTAGTGACATAATAGGCACAATCTTGAAGGAAAAGAAATGAATATTAAAAAGCTATGCAGGAGAGAAAATAATGCAAATTATGAAGAAGACCGTGGTAGAATTCATCTCAGTAGAATTCAGTGTTTGTCACTGTCTTTCTGGATCTGCCCCTGGTGATGCCAGATGGCGTCCTAGCCTGGCCCTATGCAGCCTGGTCAAGGCTGCAAGTGATCCACAGTCTGTGGCTGTCTCCTTCAGATTTGGCTGGTCTCCACGGTTCTGCCCTGCTGGCTTTCCACCAGCCCAGGGCCCACGAAAGGTTCATTTAATGACCCATGAGGAGTGCCAGTATCTTCTCCTCCTGCCTCCAGAGAGGGCCTCTGGTGAGACTGGGAGGGTGGGAGCCCTGGATCACCCCCAGGGGGCACTCTTCAGTCTTCAGGGAAGAGGGTTGGAGTTTTTCCCTGCTCCCTTGCCACACATCTTGGTCAGTCCCAGATTCTTTCCAATAATGTATGGTTTCTGGTGAACTAGCTGACCGTTTCCTGTGAGGGGCCAATCTGCTTAAAAAGGGCAGCTCTTTCCTGCTTGACTCTGACAGCAGCTCTGTCTAGAGCCCAGGCTGGGCAAGGCCCTGAACCCCCCTTGTTGCACCTGTCTCTAATCTCTCTGCTCTGCTGATTTTAGTGGATCGGAGCACGAGTAACAGTCGTAGCGTCTGGTAAAGGGCCTTTTCAGAGCCTTTTCTTCTTTCCCCTGTGGAACTCTGCCCAGCAGGGTGCTCCCGAGCCTGGCCGCACCCATCTGCAGAGCCCTATTCCTGCAGGTGGGGGTCGGGCTCACCTGTCTGTAGGGGACTTGCCCGGCTGCAGCAAATCTCCGGTGCTCAGCTCCTGGCAGTCCAGTCCTAGCTAACCCTTGCAGGAGGCTCAGGCCCACACTCTCCACTCTGTACAGTCCCCTGCTCACCAGCTGTGCTGGGTTGGGTGCTACAGTCCCTTCAGTGTGACTCTATCCCTCTGAGTTCTTAGTCAGCAGAGCTGCTGTGCACGCGCATGCATGCACGAGCACTGGGTCCCTGCCAAGTCTTGAGTCTTGCCTCAGCTCCTCTTCTAAAAGAGTTTCTAAAAAAAGAAAGAAAGAAAGAAAGAAAGAAAGAAAGAAAGAAAGAAAGAAAGAAAGAAAGAAAGAAAGAAAGAAAGAAAAATGTTTCTGTGTAGTCCCCATTCTGCATCACCGAGCCCTGTGGAGCCTATTCTCCATGCACTCCCCATCCCCCAAAATCATAGTCTCTCTCAGTCAGGGCTGGCCACCACCTGCCAGAGCTTTCCACAGTTTTAGATAGTTTCTCTCTGGATCCTCCCCGGATGGCGCTGAGAAGAGTGCTTCAGGGATCCTATCACATGGAGCAGTGGTGGGGTGCTCTCCAGGCTCCCTCCAGAGATTCTCAGCTTTGGGGGGGCCTGCTCCTTCCGCACTGTTTCTGCAACCAGCACCTCCCTGCCATCTCTCTCTGCCCCCAGAGCTCTGGGCTCCTGAGCCGACCTGCAGCCACCCTGAATCTGTGCAGCCGGAAGTGCCAGGTTGGCCAGCAGTGGCGGCGGTTGCTCCGCTAGGAGAGCCCGGTCACCCGCTGCTGAGTGTCCTGCAGGCGGGCAGGCTCTTACCCACTCTCACACACTCCCCGCACTCTCATCCACGTACGCACTCGCTCACACACACTCTCACTCACTCTCCCCTGGATTTTCCAGCTGATTGCTCTGTGGTTTAGCTGTAAGATGGGTCTGGGCCTGGGTGCAAGTGGACAGAGCTTCCAGCTGCTCTGCAGCCATCTTGGGTCCCTCTAGAACCATAAAGTTTCTGTAAGAAAACACAGGAAGGATCTTCATAACCTTAGAGCAGGCAACGATTTATTAGAGAGGACACACAAAAACAGTTACCATAAAAAGATATAAATTAGGTTTTATGAAAACTAAAACATTTATTATGGAAATGAGTGGGTAAGCCACAGACTGGGGAAAACTTTCTCAACACATGTATCTGACAAGGACATATAAAGGACAAGGACCCAGGACATATAAAAAGCTCTTATGAATCAACAATAAAAAACCCAATTGACGTAATTTTACAAAGGAGCAAGAGACTTGAATGGCACTTTATAAATGATGCTTAAACAGTACTAGTCATCAGGGAAAAGAAAACTAAAATCACGCGGGAACACGATTTCACATCCAAAGACTGACGCTGTCAGAAGTTAGAGAGAGGGTGTGGGAACAGGAGCTATCATACGTTGCTGGTGAGAACAGAAAATGGCAAAGCCACTTTGGAAGATTGCTTAGCCACTGACATTCCTTTATTTAATGACCCAGCAGTTCCACTAGGTATTTATTCAAGAGAAATAAAAACATATATCCACAAAAAGACTTGTACAAGAATATTTGTATGCCTCATTTATAATACCCTCAAAGTGGAAACAATCCAAATAAATACCAATAGGGGATTGGATAAACACATTGTAATGTATTTATATAATGGAATACTATGTAGGTACACATAACAATGTGAATACTTTTCAAAAAATAGCGTTGAGCAAAAGCAGCCAGACACAAAAGAGTACTTACTAAATGAACTGATTTATTTGAAGGAGAAAAAGAGGCCAACTAAACGTAGGGTGGTAGAAATCAGAGAGTGGTTGCTTTTGGGGTGAAGGATGCTGAACTGAAAGGAACACGAGACAAGTTTCTAGGCTGATGGAAATATTCTACATCTTATTTCTGGTGGCGGTTGCATGGGTGTAGACAGTTGTCAAAAACTCTCAACCTGAACACTTAAAATTTGTTATTTTGTTGTCTGTAAATTATACCCTAATTAGAAAAAAAGCCCATGATAAAAGAGCATAGTGTGTTCATAAGGTACAAATGACTAAAATACTCAGGGCTGATCATTCTTTTCTCAAATTTTATCCCAGAAAACAAGAGTTCAGTACCCCCCACCCCACCCTCCATAAATTATTCATGTATTTTAACCCACAGTGATAAAAGTTATTTATTAAAGTCCTTTCTCCTCGTGGTATGTCATACAGGCTTGACATCATCAAAATTGATGAAATAAATCTTATCTCAAATGGAATAACCTAAGACATGTAAAAATTAATTAGCAGATCCTGAGAGAGGACATGCTGTCTGTCTTTAAAAACTTTGGCTGGTGGAATATGAATTTGGGTAAAGATAACTATTCAAATAAGCTCATATGTTCTGTACTCCTTCCACCTCTGATTTATATTCAATAAGTTATGACCCCACATGCTATGATTGATACTTGAAAACAAATCCTGGGGCCATACATTATATTATCATATAAAGAACTTAACTAATTCATTACTCTTTCTCTTCTGGGTGATTTCCTCCTGGACACAGGCATTGTGTCTACCGTAATTCCTCTTGTATCCTTATAAGAATCTGGGTAGAGTCCTGAAAATAATGGGTTCTCAATAACTATTTAATCAATGTATTTACTGATTAGTTAGAATTTATGTACAAATTACATGTCCCCATAATGGGAAACAGACTGCAATTATTTTATAATGTCTTCGTATAAAATGTCTGAAGCATAGGTGATCTCATTAGGTAATTTATGGGAACTATATATATTTTTTAAAAGATTTATTTATTTTTAGAAAGGGGAAGGGAGAGAGAAGAGAGGGAGAAAAACATCAATGTGTGGCTGCCTCTCAAGCGCCCCCTACTGTGGACCTGGCCCACAACCCAGGCACATGCCCTGACTGGGAATTGAACCTGTGACCTTTTGATTTGAAGACCTGCACTCAATCCACTGAGCCACACCAGCCAGGGCTTATGGGAACTACATTTAAATGGAGTACATGAAATGATCCACAAATCCAACTCACTTCAGTTAAAAGTTTAACCATACTGTTATTACCTGACTAGATTTTTTAAAAAAATTATAGAAAAAGTACAGTTTTTAGAAATATAAAAACAAACAACTCCACAGAGTCTAGTTTTGGTCTCCACTTGAGTAACTCAGTGATTATAGAGGCTGCAAGTACATTGTTTTGAGTTGAACACCACAGTGGCCAGATCAGAAAAGCTGTGAACTGAGAAGGAAATTGTTATTCCACTGATGGAAACGCAACTAGAGAGTATCATTCTGCTGGCAGCTGAGATGTCAGGAGGTTCTCACTGTGAAAACCAGTGGTCTTTTAATAACACATTATAAAGGCATTTGCGATGCTTTGCAGGCAGCTTTTCTTCAAAGATTTTCCTGCTGCTTTCCTTCCTGAGCACAATGGGTTCAAGGTGGCTAATGCTGTTTCCTTGTTATGCCAAGAACCTCCTGAATGCCACTGGGCTTTCATCATGAAGACACATGGCAAAACGTCAAATATCTCCTTCTACATGGGGACGCCCACGATCATGTTATTTTTGGGAGAGCAGCTCTCTGGCTCCATGGAGATCACTTGAACGGAATAGCCATGTTCTTCAGCGGCTCTCGCTCGGTCCAGGTCCACCAGGCACATGCACTGTTTTCCTGAAATAGAGTCAATGGTGTCATGAGACCCTGTTCAGCTGACAGTGCCATTTCAGTTTGTTTAAGGGACTCTACACAGCGACAAAAATCTATAGGGATATGGAGAACGCTATTTGCCTCCAGGTCTTGTTTAGTCTCAAGTTAATTCCTGATCAGCAAGAAGAAAAAACAATTACAAATACATAACATTTCAAAGATTTTTTTCTGCTAGTAATTTAAAGAATGTCAACCTTCTAAAATGTATTTATACATAAATCTCAAATAAAAACTACAGATTTATTTCCCACTATGGTTGAAAATCCACGTATTGACCTTTTCTCTGTTATGCTCTTTGAAAACACAATATTGTAACAGTGTAAAAAATTATACCTGTCTTTAAGAATATCTAAAATGACATGCAAAGGGACATCTGAAAGAATGTTTCATTTTGCACCTGGAGTTTTTAGGGCAATAATGAAGTGAGAAATAGAAAATACTTGTGAAAATTCTCAATTGTGTGTCGATTATTTCAGGTGGATGAGTAATGTTGATTGTAGCATAATCTTAATTTTCAGAGCTCCTGTACACATATGAAAGAGCGGTATTCAATTTTCTCTGTAATCTTTGGAAAACAAGAGGAAACCTGACTGGCAAGCAAAGCAGTGAATTTGTGTTCTTTTCGCAAATGCAAGCTTTTATTTCAAAAGTAGCTCAGGAAAAGAAAATGACTTGAGGTTGAATATATTCAAAGCTATGGCTTTTATGCTTTCAACTTCCTTAAATTCAATATATAAACTTCTTCCTCCTCTTGGAAAAAGGTTACTGACTCTATATAAATTCATTCATTTCATTCTCCTCAATAATTATAGTAATACCTAAGCATTATTTCTAAATGATTTATTTAAATGATAGCAGAAAACTGCTACATTAACACAGTTTCAGAAGTGAAGACAGAAAAATGAAATAGAAAAGGCCCTCTGTGGAAGACAGAAGAATCCTCACAACACCACCAGAAGGTGAAATCAGCAGGTAGGAATTGGCACTGAGAGATTCAGATGTAAAATATTTTGTATATTTTCCTTAAAAGGCTCATGTCAAAAAAAGATGAACTGGCTTAGAGTGATATAGAAAGAGATGTCTAGAATTCCATTTAGGCTACATCACCCTCTCTTCATCGACAGCCATATGGCTAACATTTTTTCCCCTTAAAATATCATTCCTCTTTTAAGACATCTGTAAATGCACCCCATCCCCATCTACTTTTCAATTTAAAATGAAACATTCTCTGTCAGATGGGATGCTCTACATTCCTTCAGTACCCACCCTAGGTTTACACTGCAGCTCACTTAGCCTTGGCTTTGCTCCCAGTCCAGTTAATTTTTCTTTTCCATTACTTAGGAGACTCTCATGTTTTCACATGTTGAAGCGGTGTCTTCACAACTGAAATCCAGTTATTGGAAGTCTACCTTTTGGGGAGCTTCCTAAAATGTTCACAGAACAAAAGTGTGACCTGTGCAAAGTACAGATGTAGTCATTTCATGGGGCCTGACTTTGGACCTGACATTCCCTCCTTTCATGCCAGCGATCACACCAAATGCTTCTCGTCCTCAACTAGCAACTTCCCTTCCAGCCGCTCCCTTCCGGTTTCATCCTAAAACATGAACCATGTGCACCCCCATCCACCACGCCAATTATGCCGTCACTGAGTCGAGTGAAGTTATCTCAAGTGTACCGGTATTTTGCTGTGTATACTACGCACGTTTTTGCCCACATTTTTGAGGGAAAAATAAGGATGCTTATTATACAAGGGCAGTACTAATTCCATATCTACATAAATGTTTTCAATTCTTTCATTCATGCTTATGTGTTAAAAGTGTAACTCTAGAAAGCAATAAGAATATCCGTATGCAAAATAATACCCTGGAATACGATAATCGATTTTGTTTCTACATACAAATAAATAAATAATTGAATTAAAAATTTAAAACAAAAAAAATTTTTCCTGAAAGTTTGGGCCAAAAATGCGGACACACATTATACATGACAAAATATGGTAATTTGATATACATGTAAATTATACCTCTCTATATATTTGATTGTACATCAAATGTACATTCAACTAATTCAAAGTGTTGGGGATGGGAAAAGGAGGAAGAGGGAAAGAGAATGAAAGGGAGAGAGTTGCAGGCAGGAAGGAGGAAGCTTTTTCCACATGTTTATGCCCCAGAATGTGAGAAGGAGAAGGAAATCACTTGGTCCTTCAGCCTCAAGTCTCAAAACCCTCTCCAGCTGTGAGTGTCTTTCTATGCCGACTTTTATTTTAGAGCTTAAAGGTCACTAGTTCTCATGTAACATGGTCCCGAGTAAAAGCTAATGACCACATCCGGTGCTCAGCCAAAGAAACAGCGATCTGTTTTCCAGACCAGGATGGTCTTCAATGTCGGGCTTTTCTAAATAATTTTTAAGGCTAGTTTTAGCTCCGTCTAGTCATTTTAAGCCCTAATTTTGGAGCCTAGTTTTCTAGTGATGTGACTCCATCACTGGTGAAGGATCCTCGCCCAAGCTTTTGTCCCAGTTCTCTTATCCGTGTGATCCAAATAATAGTACATACATACACCGTAGGTGTTTTTATAAGAATTTACTGAGGTAATGGGTGGAAGGTGTTCATCGCAGATGCTTAAATGTTCAATAACTGTTAGCTACTATTATCCTTTTAAATGTCATTTCTTTTTCTAAAGCAAAGTCTTAGATAAATTTATTAGTTAAACTTGAAATGCAATTATAAATGTCAAACATATTGGTTTATTATTAATAATATACAAGTATACTTTTTTCCAAGAAAGAAAACGTTATCATCCTAGTTTATACATTTTTAATGCATCAATTTTGGCATGCACGGTTGACTTTTCCATCTTTATTATTTTCTTATGTGGCTTTTGATAGGCCCTTCAGTTTGTTCACAACATAATAATTCTCCTCAATGTACAAACATTGAATTTAAAAGTAATGTTAACAAAAATGGGATAAAGCGCTGTTATTGTTACAAAGCCCTTTTCAATGAGGATTAAGTTTTCTGACAAAAATTAGACTTTACTTTCTCTCTGACAGATGAACCAGCTCTGTCCACACGGAGCCGTTGCGTTCACCCCCCAGGCATCTTGCACATAATCTACCGAACAGCTGCGGCGGGCACATACCTACGAGCCTTCTCGGGGCCGGGAGCTGGACAGCTGTCTGATCTGCAAATCTGCACAGAATCATGTGTTCCTAAAAGAAAAAGCAATAGAAAGTGGGCTTATTTTAATCTTTTGCTTCAACATTATAAGAAATTTTAAAAACTGCCTCATTTTTTCAGGCGTTCTACATTGTTTACTTGAATAAAGTGCTGCACAAATTGTTTCAAATAAGCACATTTTCAGAAATTGGTGCTCAGTAGCTTTTTTTCCTCTCCAAATAGACAGCTCTTCAGATGTAGTTCTCAGGAACAGGTGCATGGAAGATCCCCAGGGCCACTTAACTGTTGATTTTAGCAGAAATAGAGTTACAGTGTGTGATTATAATATGTGACACTAAGAGCTAAAATTTATTTACATTTTTCCTTTAATAAAATTTGAATCCAAGAAGACATTCTCAGTGGCTTTTCTTCCTGCTACCAGAGGGAACGGAAATGCTGGAGAAGATCGCTATCTGTGGCCTCTGTGGTCCTCTGGATACCCAGCGGAGTGGTGGCTACTCTGCTGCTTTCCCCGACTCTCCTTTAACTTAGTCCCTTCAGAGGGGAGGAGGGTGGCTCACCCCGTCCCCTCTCATTCATTGCAAAAGGCTGCACAAGGTGTATTTATTTCTGCTTTAAGAGGAACCATAGAGTAGACCTGAGGGAATGGGAGGGAGATTATTGCTTCAGCTTGACAATTTTAGGAAATATTGTATTAATTATAATAATAATAACAAACAATAACAATAATAGTAATAAGAAGGCTTTAAAGGGAGGAGAGCTGATGAGTCTGCACAGCACTCCCAAATCTGCAGGTGGCCAAAGGTGAGTGATTTGTTGCCATCAAGATGCCGGCAGTGCCCCCATGACAGCTGTTCCTCAGAACAGCTGCAGTTGCTAAGTATGTAAATGATCTCACCTGTCAGCTTGGCCAGCGGGTTGAACTCAGACTCATCATTTGTCTCTTGGTCTTTTGTACATTCATTTTGCAGCCTCCATTTTTAAATATGGTAACTGAAATGATTGCGCAATGCTGGTTCTTTTTGAAGGGTTAACTTTTTCTCAATTTTAATGCATCGTGAAAAACGCTTTAGTGCTCACTATGAATTTTAGTGGCAGTGTGTAGGGTACTAATAAAATGGTTTAAAAAAATAACTTTTATTAAGCTTCCATACATAGGCATCATGAAGGGGCAGAAGAAGAATTTAGAATTATATAATATGAAGGAAAGGCAAGAAGAAAGCATGCCCTTTGTCCTCCTGGTACTTTTAAATTAAGACTCACTTTAAATATAGATAATATTGAGGCACTCACAACCTCAGATAAGGTCCGTTTCTCTTGTCCTGATAAGTCCCACCCAAACACAAATTATTGGAATTATTTGTGAGTGTGTTCTCCCCTGTAGAAGTTAAATTCTGAAAGGGGGAGAATACACACAGTAGGTATTCAGGAAAGGTTTGCTGACCAATTGCAAATGGAGAAAAACATTTCCAAAGTGACTCTTCAAGATATTTGGCACCAAGTCCACGTAGTTCTGTCTGCTAGCCCGCCCATCATGGTTAAGGTAGGAAACACAGATACCAACTTGCCACAGTATTTGAGAAGACTTCTCTATAGAGCATTTACATCTAAGAGCCTCAAAGAGGCTGGTGGCCAAGCAGCTTTGATGGGCATGGGAGAAAGAGGAGATGGAGATGAACTGGGTACCAGCGAGTTTCCTGCTCTCTGGAAGAGCCTGGTGTCCTGTCTCTTCTGACTCCAGAAATTTTTCTTTCTTTTCTAGGCCATGGGACTGCGGTACCTGACCTCATTACTCTAGGTTTTTTCCATACATTCTCTCAGAGTTTGCTTTACTGAGCATCACTGAAGTTTTTGTTTATTTTCAATTAATTTTCTACTTTATTAGCAGGGCCTTGAGAGAGAAAGGTGAGGTGTTTTGAATGTTATGAAAATAGAGTTCCTGGGATCTTAATGTTCCTCTCAAAACCTCATAGTTCCCTAGGATATGAAAACTTAAATCTAGCTGGCAAAGATGAGAAAAGTTCTGGTTTGAATAAAAGCATGAACATGGAGATTTCTCTTTTCTCCACAGGTTCTGTCTGTACATGGATGGGTGGAGGTGGGGGGCTGGGAACAGTGCGGGTGGGAGACAGAGTTGGGGGTGGGCATTTAAGAGGTGGAGGTGAAGGAGATGTAGGTGCCGATGTGGTAGAATGAACATTTTTAGGTCACTGTACTATTTCACTTTTGGAAAGGGAAGAGAGTAAAATTCCTAGAAGGCAGGGGCTGGTATATAAACTGATACTACATATTTTTGGTAGGTCTGTACAAGAAGTAGAATTAACCAAACGAAAAATCCAAACTAACTTATTAACTTTTAATAGTATTATTTATGTATTTCTCTCAACTACTGTCATTTCTTAGATTTTATTGTGCCATGTTGTTGGTTATTTAATTAGGTAACGGTGGTGTTCAGAGAGGTAGGAGCCGTGTTGCCCAGGCGGGCAGCTCAGGATGGTGCCGTGTGCTGGGGGACAGCTCTCTGAGTCTCTGCGTGTCTCTGAGTCTGTGACGGAGGCACTGCCTCTGCTCCGGGTCAGAGGCTGGCAAACTATGGCGCACAGGCCACATCCAGCCTGTGACCCGATTTTGTATGGCTCGAAAGCTAAGATTTTTTAAATTATATTTTTAAAGGGTTGTAAACATACAACAAAGAGCGAAGACAACGTAGAACATGTGGGAGATTTATAAGTGGCTGGCAAAGCCTAAACTATTTACTATCTTACCTTTTACTGAAAATTTTGCCTCCCAGATCATCCTTTCAAAGATATTTGAAGAGTAAACAGCCTTGGAAACTATATAGTGTCTTCCTCTGGAGCAAAGGGCAGGCATGCTTACTTAAGGATTAAATCTTAAAACATTTGGGCTTCCTAAACTCAGGTTTCCTCTCCTGTAATGCAACTCCCTGTGTATGTAGGTGTCGCCGGGCTCTTTTTGAGCTGCTCTGCAGCAACTGGGGCAGTCAGTGCAGAGAGGACAGTCTGGCTTCTCCTATCACTGTGAGCCATAGCAGGGCTTGCCTCTGACTCGGGAGTCCCTGTCTTCTGTCGGAACCCATGGGTCTGTCTGTGGAAGGCTCGCTAGTTGGCTTGCAAGGAGGGTAAACACTCAGGCCCTCTACAAAATCTTGTCAACTACTTGAAGAGCAGTCTGGATTTCAAAAAGAAAATCCACATTAGATGTTCATGAGTAATTCAAATATAACTATAGATTATATACTATTATATACCATTAGAAATCTGAGGGGAAATAAGATACAGAAGAGATAACAAGTACAGTATAGGAATACATCTCCAGATCTTTAAAGGTTACCTTGTATGATAAAGTTTTCTTAAATTGTTCACTGAAATAGAAAATAGAAACAAATTAGTCATCATTTTAAATCCTACATATTTAGAGTAGAAATAGTCTCGAAGGAACTAAATTATAAACAAAAAGATATATTTTATCTTTGAAGAGTCTGTAATGCTATCCTGAACTAAAAACTCCGAGAGTTTGAAATGTCTTTATAAAAACACAAAAGCATACCATCAGTATGTTATTAATTAAAAACATTTCTTTTGAAGATTGTTTACACTATCAGAGAAGCACATTTATTTTTTTTCTCTTCCCCACATGAGTGCACACAGATTCGATCTGTTTTAAAACGCGGGTTTTGTTGTTATTCAGGCGCAGAGGGTCCAACAGATCAGGAGAGGAACACCACTGAAAAGACAGCTGCTCCTCACCATTTTGGAGAGAGGGGGCATGTCATGCCATGCAGGCCACATGGGGAGGTGCCAAGGGTCAGGAGGCAGAGGGAATGAGCCCTTACTGCAGATTCCCCGGGAAGGAATGGCAAGGCCGGGTGCACACGCCTCGGATTGGCTAGTGTGGGTAATGTGGGCAGTCTCTGGAGGACAGGGGCTGTCCCTGGTTGTCTGCTATCTGGCCCTGGTTCTCCAATGACAAAGGGGGCACATGTCAGTAAACCTACAGAGATGCGATAAAGTGGCCAGATACTAAAGTGAGACTTTAAAACCATATAAGTGAGACTGCAGGCTAAACAACTCAAATTAGCATTCTTAAAAATCTTTCTAGAGCTAGACTGAAATTCCTTGATGGGTTATAAAATATGCATTTTATCTAAGTAGATTTAGAATAAAGTGAAATTTCAACTATTGAATAAGCCTCAAGTTATATTTTGTTTTTGGCTTCCCCATAGTTCCTTTGGTTTTTCTCTCAACCAGTTGCAAATTGTAGTAGAGAACAAAACAACAAAAGGCAAAGAACGAGAAGGCTATCGTTTGTACTTTTAACTTTAAATTACTTAGATGGATGCTTGTAAGTATACATACTAATGAAAAATAAATTACAAGGTTTCTAAAAAGTTATTATGCAAATGATAAGTCTTTTTTTGATACATTATAGGATAGACTTTCCAAAACTAACACATTTAATCTATTCTGTAGTTAAAATGATCAGCATGATTCTCAGTAACTATGTCTCAGAGAATGAAATGTCATAAACACCAAGAGAGTGGTCTGCCAATAAACTGAGTTAAAGTGATGAGAATTAAAAAGGCTGCTGAACTTGCAGATTAATCATCACCACCCATGGGCAGTACTTAAAAAAAACTGCTATTACTGTACCTAGCAACAGCTTACATTGTTGAGTATGCTGCTCTATGCTGCTTCCAAGTGCTTTACATATATATCATTCAATTCCCACAAAAACTTTGAGGTAATTTACTATTATAAGCCCCGTCTTGTAGATGAGAAAATGTAGGCAAAAAAGAGTTTAAACAAGTTGCTGGAGGTAAAACAATGAATACAAGAATGAGGAGCCAATATGTGCCCCAGGTGAAATACTTCTGGGTCCTAAGCACTTCACTACTACAGCTACTGCCTCTTGTGGGTAATGATTTCCATTCAGAAGTACACAGAGAAGTGCTGAAACTGTTATACTTGTAATCATCTGACTCCTAGATGGACTTGCTTCTAAATTTCAGCAGGAGCTGGACTCAGGAGAAAAATCAAGGGCAGACATAGAGGAGATCCTCTTTTCCTCATCTAACTTATAAGCAATACTTGCCCTTGTGGGAAGAGGAAATGAACTCAAAACTGAAATCTCATTGCAACTTTATATCAAGAGTTTTGTGCACTGGTTTAATCCCCACATTGCTGCCTTAGGTAGAACACTTTCACCTTTTAGGAAAACTGAACTTGGAGGTATTCTGAATGAAACCATAACAGCAGGGGCAGGTGACAAAGGAAGCCCGTGTTTTGATGCAGAGCTCAATCACCATGTCTGTTGCCACTCCGCAAGCATGCAACGCCACCTGGAAAACAAAAGCAGACCTTTGCACTCAGTTCTTTCTGAACAGTGTTCTTTTTGCATCTTTTTAAAAGATACTTTATGTAAGGACTGACTCTCAAGAGGTTTCAAGTTACCATAATATTATTCCATAACAGTACTCATTTGGATACACCAGTGAACTACTTAGCAATTCATATTAATTCAAAAAATTAAACAAGGTTGAAAAATTACAAATGGAATAACAAAATTACAAATGCAAATGAAGCATAATATTAATTTGGTAAAATCTGAAATGTTAAATATGGAAAATATAATATATATGCATTTTTAAACTAGTGCTCTTGCTTTTATGAATTTAGTTCAGTTGTAGCATTGTTGCAAGAACACTAGATTGAAATCAGAATTTCTTCTAGTCTAGAACTCTAGTTAGCTATCTGAGACTGGGCTACTAAAAATTTAATTTTGGGGGCCTTAGTCTCCTCAACTATAAACTATGATTAACATGACTGATGCAAAGATAAAATAAAAATTTAACTGGAGACACTTTTTCAATAGCTGCATAAATATAATCTAATTAGTGCTTTGTAAAAATGTACTAAATCATTTACATAGCATATTTTCATATTAATACTATAACAGTTCATATCATTAAACGATTAATTACATAAACTACTTTCAATGGTTTAATTAAAAAAAACAAATAAAATTAAAAATTGAAGTCATGACTGAGGCTTCAATAATTCATGAAAATAAAAATAATTCTAAAAATGATTTTAGGTAACAGGTGTGCCGAGACAAAGTAATATGGCCCAAATGAAAGAACAGATCAAAATTTCAGAAAAGGAACTAAATGACCAGGAGATAGACAACCTATCAGATGCACAGTTCAAAACACTGGTAATCAGGATGCTCACAGAAATTTTTGAGTAGGTTTGCAAAATAGAGAAAAAAGCGAAGGCCATGAAAAGTGAATTAAAGGAAAATGTACAGGGAACCAACAGTGACGAGAAGGAAACCGGGACTCAAATCAACGGTTTGGACCAGAAGGAAGAAATAAACATTCAACCAGAACAGAATGAAGAAACAAGAATTCAAAAAAAATGAGGAGAGGCTTAGGAACCTCCATGACAACTTTAAACGTTCCAACATCTGAATCATAGGAGTGCCAGAAGGAGAAGAGGAAGAGCAAGAAATTGAAAACTTATTTGAACAAATAATGAAGGAGAACTTTCCTAATCTGGTAAAGGAAATAGACTTCCAGGAAGTCCAGGAAGCTCAGAGAGTACCAAAGAAGTTGGATCCAAGAAGAAACACATCACACCATAACTAAATTACCCAAGATTAAAGATAAGGAGAGAATATTCAAAGCAGCAAGAGAAAAGGAGAGAGTTACCTACAAATGAGTTCCCATAAGACTACCAGCTGATTTTTCAAAAAAGAACTTGCAGGCAAGAAGGGGCTGGACAGAAGTATTCAAAGTCATGAAAGGCAGGGACCTACATCCAAGATTACTCTATCCAGCAAAGCTATCATTTGGAATGGAAGGGCAGATAAAGTGCTTCCCAGAGAAGGTAAAGTTAAAGGAATTCATTATCCCCAAGCCCTTATTATATGAAATGTTAAAGGGACTTATCTAAGAAAAAGAAGATGATCAAAAGTATGAACAGTAAAATGACAACAAACTCACAACTATCAACAACTGAACCTAAAAAACAAAAACAAACTAAGCAAACAGCTAGAATAGGAACAGAATCACAGAAATGGAGATCACAGGGAGGGTTATCAGTGGGGAGGGGAAGTGGGGAGAATGGGGGAAAAGGTACAGGGAATAAGAAGCATAACTGGTATGCACAAAATAGACAGGGGGAGGTTAAGAATAGTATAGGAAATGGAAAAGCCAAAGAACTTATATATGGACGTGAACTAGGGGGGTGG
>PVJI01011977.1:0-53898 GCA_004026765.1 Micronycteris hirsuta | reverse complement strand
TAAATGATCACTACTTGCAAGAGATAAGATTTTACACCTGCAAACCCAAGGAAATCAACAGAGAAACTACCACAAACAATAACAGAATGTATTTAGTTTTCTGAGAATAAATTCAACCCACAGAAAGCAGTATCCTCCCTGTGTACAAGCCGATTACACAATCAAGTCACCCAATCAGATAGAAAATGGAAAAAAAAATTCCATTTGCAATAGGCATAAGAGAGACAAAACACTTAGCAACTGAAAGGAACATGTAAGAGGCCATATGCGTCAAAATGCTCCCAAGAGACAGAAAAGAACACTGACGTGAGTTGAAAGATGAGTAATTATGCCCCTATTCTTTTTTTTTTAAGTAAGACGTTTTTTTTTTACATTTTTAATTACTTTATTGTTGTTCAATTACAGCTGTCAAACAGGATGTTATTCCTATGTCGGTGCTTAAGTAATGTACAAATGTAAGGTGACCCTAATTTAAAAAAAAAAAAAAAAAAAAAAAAAAAGCCGCCCTGGCTGGTATGGGTCAGTGGATTGAGCACCAGACTGTGAACCAAAAGGGTCACTGGTTCGATTCCCAGTCAGGGCACATGCCTGGGTTGTTGTCCAGGTCCTCAGTAGGGTGTGGGCAAGAGGAAACCACACATTGGTGTTTCTCTCCCTCTCTTTCTCCTTCCCTTTCCCTCTCTAAAAATAAAATAAATAAAAATCTTTAAAAAAAAAAGCCGATATCATGGTGGCAGCTGCGGTGTTTTCACAACCCAGACAAGCTGACTCTGAAGTTCTTACGGAGAAGGACCACCAGGGAATGGCCAAAATGAAGCAGGACTAAGGTCCATCAGCGCAACGGCCTCACCAAGTACTAAAGGTGACAATACGCAAAACACTGTGGTTCTCGAACAGGCATCGGCTGACGAATGAATGAAACAGAAGCGAAAGACCCAAATGCTGAGTTCGGTGTGGGGTTTAGGCAGCACAGCCGCGGCAGCAGCGGGGAAACCGTAGACGTGTCGGTAAACGGTGCCGGAAAGTGGTAAGAAAATGCAGACGGGTGCTGTTCTCATGCCTTGCACCACATAAATCCTGCACCACGTAAATCCAGGTCAAACAAAAATTCAACGATAAAAATAAAACATAAGCATAGTTCCTGAAAATACTTAAAGTACAAAAGTAAAGCGCAGTGACGGCAGTGTTCTGGCACTCAGGAATTGTGGGCCTATTGCCCAGCTATGGAAATGCACTAAACCTCGCTGGACTGCAAACTTAAAGTGAGTGATGTTTATGGTATGTAATATATCTCAATAAAGCTGTTTAAAAAATAAAACCATAACAGTATTTGAAAACACGGGTGCTTTTGAAACGAGCCTGCAGTGGGAAAGAACTCCGCTAAGTATGGATGACATACAGAGAGATTTCTAAAGAAAAGCTGGGTAATTCAACTAGGTGAAAATTGGCACAGAATAAAACACCCTAAATAACTCAAAGGGCAGCTGAAAAATTAGGAAAGTGAATTCTTAGTAGATAAACATCTCCTAGAAATCAATGAGGAAAAGAACACAGACTCAAAAAAAAGGAAAGAAAATGCAATTTTCAGAAAAGGAAAGGCAACTTGCTCTAATAAATATGAAATGATACTCGACCTCGCTTAAAATAAGAGAAATTAAAATGATGAGATACTGTTGTTCCCCTCGCCCACTGGCAAATGCAAAGTCTGATAGCACAGTGAGTCCGTAACGGCATAAACCTCCACTCCGAACGTCACCGGGGCGGTGTCAACAGTCCCGCCAAGCAATTTTCCACCCACAGTCTTCACTTTCACTGAGCAGCACATGGACACAGACATTTCCTCTCGTTGTGAGAGCCAAAAATCAGAAACACGCTGCCCTGTTCACCAAGAGTGGCGAGAGCTGAGCGGACAGGTGAAGAGGTTGTTTAGGGCAAAACGCCAAACTGAAGGTGGCCAGTGAGACTTGATCTCCTTCCTGTGATAAAATACACAAGAGGCAATAGAAGAAAATGGGGCCATTTTCCCATATGGACCGGCCCAAGCGAGGGTGAGGTCCACCAGACTAGATGGCGGGGGAGGCAACCTCTTCCCTGAGCATGGAAGCGGGCAAAGGCCGGGAATGGAAAAGCACTGAGAACAGGGTCTGCGAGCCCCCTTCTCCAACAAGGGGAGCTCGGCAGAGACGCCTGGCCGGGAGTGCTGACGTGGGAGGGGGCGTGGCTGGCCTGAGTGCGGGCCTGTGTGTGCATCCAGTCCAGGGCGGGAAGGGCAGCTTTCCCGCGTGGGGCCCGCCGGCCAAAGCCTTCGTAATCGCCTGTGCCTGGACCTGGAAGACCACACCTGGGGTTGTGGCCTAGAGTAAGCAGCCTTGAAGTGCGCCATGGTTTTGAAGCCACACACAAGAGAACTCTGTCGACATCAAAAACGGAAATATAGTTCTTGCCTGTATTGACATAGAGCCATTTCCAAGTGAAAGAAGCAAAGTTCGTAATAGGATGCAACCAGGACATACCGATGTGTACAATATACTACAGCTGGTGTTGTGTTTTGTTTTTTTAAACAAGACAATTTTTTAAAAAATATACGTATGCACACAGGTACCTATAAACATGTATGTGGCAACACATGTATGGAACACATTAAGCTGGAACAGGCGTGAGCTTTGGTCACGAGGTTGGGAGAAAGGAGTCGGAAAGCCCTCTGTCAGCCTATGGCCAACACATATTTATGGACACACGTGTCCTTCTAAATCTGATCTCATGTGTACTCATTAACAACTCAAAACTCTAGTTGGTTTGAAGGAACAAGAGATAGCATGGACGTGACCTCTGAACAAAAGCCCATGGCCACAAATCTCAAGTGACCCGATTACTATAACTGACACAGTCCAATCCCCAGCCCACCTCCCCTGGGCAGCGCAGGAGGGCACCGTTCCCCACAGCCAAACTCTGGCTCTTGAATTATCACTATCAATGTATTCCAAACACAGAGTTTAATACAGCTGTCACATCTCACAAGTTGCTCTATAAATTCTTTTTAGAACCTCAAATGAAAGGCGCTGTGTAATTATGAAGTATTACTGCTATGATTTATGTGCCCAAATGTTAGTAAATTCTAAATAACATGCCTTCCTATGCTACTTCCTCTGTTGACAAGAAACCTTCACCTCCCCTCACCTCCTGAGCATTAGGCTGATGGATGTGGATTCTGGTGGTATGCTGAAACAGTTCTACAAGTCGGGAAAAAAAAAGAAAATGAATTTCCCAGTAGCATGTCAGAAGGACAATTATTTTTATATTGGAGATAAAAAGGTATACTAAAGTAATAACAGTTTTTTTTTTCCCCAACATATAGGGCACAGGTTTTTGTTTGCTTTTATGATTCTCATTTCCTCCCTACTGGACAACCAACGTAAATCATGTATGTTTTACATTGGAATCTCTCCAATATCAGGAATAAGGAATATATTGTATAAGGAATTCATCTGAAATAAAAACAGAGAAATGTTTCCTCACAGACCTACCTACTTTCACAGGAGTAAATAATAACTGAGAAACGAAAGTAAACGGAGGGAAGAATAACCTTCAGAAAGAAATTCTATCATGTCCTTTTCACCGTGACATCAACTTCTGATTTAAAGACAACCAAAGCATCTTTGAGCTGGGGACAACCAGGAACCTTCATTTTGCAGATGGGGGCAAAGGTCAAATGAGTTGCCCAAGGTCACACAGCAAGTTATGGGCCAGCACCTGCTACAGGTGTCCCAGCCCTGTAGTTATTATCTACACAGGCAGAGATTTTTCTCTACAAAATGATACGTGGCACCAAGTGTTTTATATAATCCAAAGCCATGAAAATGAAAACTTCCTGTGGCCTCTACCATCACCTATAACCTGGAAATTACATGTAAAGTAAGGTACTGTGGCCAATACGATGCCGTAGGCCATGAGCACTACCCTGCCCTTCAGCACGTAGAAACAGAAGCAAAATTTCTGGCTGTGGGAGGCAGTGAGGAGCACGGACGGAGGATTTCATGAGCGCTGGTTGTGAGAAGCAGCTCCAGTGAGACTTCCACGGCCCCCAGTTCTGGCACCGCTGCTTGTTTGCTGCAACAGCTGGAGCTTGGCCCCTCCGTGTCCTTGTCGGTACAGTGGGCACGAACCTACTTCCCAGGTAAGGATTCAGGAAGGCGTACATTAGCATCCAGTACGTGCGAGCTCCTTTCAGGTGTGCGGGCACACACTGAGCTCCACCGTCCTAGTTAGTGAAGGGCTAACGACGGAGCAAGAGTGCACCGGGCACACACTGGCCTCCACGCTGCCTCGGGCTTAGGTGAGGCAGAGCCAAAACTTCTGAGAGAGGACCTGGTCCTGCCAGCCAGTCTGCCCTCGAACCCTCCCTGGGCACCTCAGGGCAGAGGGCAGAGGTCAGAGGGCACAGGCAAGAACCCCAGAGGCAAAGTGACTTCCCCTGTGCTTGACAAACGCCACCTGGACTAGACCTGCTCCTGGAAGCCCCATGCGGTCAGAGCTGCTGTGGAGCCAGGCCAGGCTTTCCATGTGGAAAAACCATCCCAAGGGCTCGGAGCACACACAGATGGCTCTTTGTACTAAGTCATCATCATGAAGTAAGAAAATGCAAAAATAATCTTTAAGTGTTTTGCATGAAAGACCTTAACTTCGTAAAAGTCTGCACGGGGTTGAACAGTGTTCCTCCAAATCCCAGTCTACCGGAACTTCAGCATGGGAGCTGATTTGGAGATGGGGTCGTGGCCCATGCAGCCAGTTACGATGCGGCCATACTGGACCAAGATGGGTCCTCTATCCAATACCAAAGGCAGGGACACACGGGGAGGAGGCCATATGACAAAGGAGCCAGAGGCTGGAATGATGCATCCTCAAGCCAAGGACTGCCAAGGGTCACCAGCTGTCACCAGAAGCTAGGAAGAAGCATGGGACACTTCTCCCTCTGAGCCTCCGGCAGGAACCAAGCTTGCCAACACCTTGATTTCACCTGCCGGCCTGCAGACTCACAAGAGAATAAATCAAAGCTGTTAGAGTCACGCGGTGTGCGGGACTGTTTGTGGCAGCCCCGGGAAACCAACACAGGATCCAAATCCAAGGATCACACAACCGTTTATTCCAAACTGCCCAGACACAGAGGCTAGTAAGGGACTGCAGTGGAGGTCACAAATACTCACTACTTCCAGGTCAACTTGCTTCATAAATACTCACTACCCCCAGGTCAACTTGCTTGATAACCAGTAAATGCCCACTTTACCTTCTAAAGGAAATCTGCACTAATAAATACTACTTTTACCTGTCCTTCAATAGTAAGGATCTGTAATATTTTTATTAGAAGATAACACTCTATTGCTTGAAAAATATTTGGAAACCACTGATATTAACTCCACATTATAATTTTTGAAAACTGAAGTCTGGAGCAGACGTATTTTAAAAGATAGCAAATCGCTACCAAAACTACTTGCTGGAGTTATTTGTTATCATTTATCCGAAAAGTGCATAGGAGAATTAATTTAGGACATTTTCAAAAATCAACATTCTGGTCACACAAAGGGGAAAAATCCACTTTATACCCTCAACGTGGTTTCCCTGGTGATGGGACGGCCCGTATTTAACACTGCCCGGATTGACTGCTACCTTAAAATTGATCAGCTAATAAAATTTGCTAGGGTGATATTTTACGGTTACTGCTGCCTTAGCAAAGGCTGTCCATGAATCAAAGTTTCTAACCAGGCTTACGCCACATTCATATGCACCAGGATGAAGCCAAATCACCCTGAAAGGAGAGAATATCACTTATAAAGACAGCAACTTCATTAGAGCACTTCCTTTGTATGTGTACCCAGTAAATGTAACCGTGCAATTACAGGAGAAAACACACATAATTTCACATAGCTGGGGAAGGAGCTTCTCCTCCACATATTATAAACACACATCTCTTCCATACATTATACCCTGTGAAAGATTGTAAAACCGTGTTAAATTACACAGCGGCAATACAGGTTATCTACCCAGAATAAAGCAGTGCAGCAAACAGCTCTCTCTCTCTCTTCAAAAGGGGTATGTGCCTGGAAGCAAACTAATTAAAAAAAAAAAGTTTAATAGAAGAATAGTTCCTATTTGTCGATAAATTCTAATTGAAAGTTTAATTAAATCTAAATGTATGCCTCGCACACACCCATTGCGATTCAACTGCACGACCTTTCCCTCATCAAACTACAGGATCCAGACAAAGTTTCCCTACTAAATTAAATACTTGGGTTTTTTTTAAGTCTCAAGTGCCAACACTGAAAAGCATTTGGTCAAGCCCACAACAATCCTGGGCTCCCCAAAGTGTATTCTGCTTTTCAAATATGTGTCGTGCCCACGCCGATGCACATATTTACATTTAGAGAGAAGTTTTAGTAGGTACCCTCCCAGAGAATTCTCTTAACACTACTCCGAGGAAGAAAATGGTTAAAATAAAAGCAACTGTGGATCAGAAACAAACCCATACATACCCATGAACCTGTGCACACACACAAATGCACACACACGCTTATGCTCACAAACACACAGAACACCTCAGGAGTCGCTTCTGGGAAACAGCAATGAGGAATTAGGGAAAGAAGAAACACCTGACTTTCCCTTCTCCTATTCAATGCACGTGCGTATGCAGGCTGGACACACACGCATCCATTATTAGTTTGAACATGCATTAAGGGTTGTATTATTTCTTCAAACAGCATCTAGCAAACAAGAATTTCATAAAATTCACACTGGACTTATGTGTACCAACTGAACTTGTGTCCATTTAAATTAACGCGAGCCATGTTTTAAAACATGTTACCATGTAATTAAGTCTACGAGCTAACTGAGTTAAGATACAAGGGAATGCCGTACGTTTCAATCGGCACATACTCAGCAGCTGAGGGGCCAAATTGATGTTTAACACTATGTGAGATTCTCCCTCTAGAACAACTGCAACGGCACATGCAGAGGCGCACACTGCCTCCCCGCCCCCTGCCCTCACTCCTCACGCTCATTCAGGCGGCCACTCACCCAGTGCTATTGGAGTCAGAAGAGGCCCTCTGAATATCTGACTCAAGCATTAGCCAGACTGCCCCTCACTCACACCCACCCCATGTAATTACCTAAACGACCCTTGGATGCCTCCACATTCCATTTCTAAAGTGCTCCAACTGCTAGAAAATGGGTCCTTCAATCAGTATGTTCAACGAACATGCCCAGCAAATGAACCAGGGCTAGAAGATGCAAAGATGAATGAGACACGACTTTCAGCATAAAAATCCAGTGCCTGGCACACAGTAGGTGCTCAATTAATACCTGGAGCATGGAATCACTGAGTGAGCAAGTTCCCAGTCTGGAGTAGCGCTGCCTAAGAGAAATATAACGCAAGCTACAAACGGGAGGCACACGCGTGATTTCAAATTTTCTACAGGCACAGTTAAAAAGGCAACAGGAACAAGTGACATTAACATGTTTAATTTAACCCAACATACAGAAAGTATTTTCATTTCCACATGTAATGAATATTATGAAACATTATTAATGAAACATCATACCTTTTTTTTGAACCAAGTCTTTGAAATCGAGTGCACGTTTTCCATCTACAAGGCATCTCAATTCAGACCAGCACATTTTAAGACCTCCTCGGCCCCACCTACCTACCCTAGTGGAGAGCGAAGTTACAGACCACTTCCATCGCGGCAGGAGGTTCTACTGGGCCACGGACCTTCCAACAGAGGGAGGCAGGAAGTCCATGGTGGGGATGAGGAGGAACAATGAGGTCAGAAGGCAAGACCAGGGAGGTGGAGACAGACGACGGGAGGCCTCCTTTGCCACCCTCAAGAGTTCAACCTTTATATCCTGTGAACAGCAGGGAGTAAGGGGGGTACAATGAAACGCTTTCATGCAGGAGGGTGGCTTCCTGGAGAGAGAGCAGGGCATGAACTAGAAGGAAGAAAAGCTGGCAATGGACAAGACAGGTTGTATTCAAAGTCGCTCTGAAGTTAAAAATCAGTGGTATTCTGCGGTTTAAAAAGACAGAGTCACAGGCCATGATCACCCCATCTTGAAGTCTCTTCATCCAAGACAAGGTAGCAAAACAAGGCAACTAAAGTATGTAGTTCTTTTATTCCATGTGCTAAGTGGCTCTTTATTCTGAGATTATATTGCTTTGGTGGGGAGAGGAGGCATTAAATGTGCACTACACTTAAAAAATGTCCTCAGTGGACAAAATTAAAAAATTGCAATACTTATGTTACTCCCCAAATTCTGGAACCACTGTTACTATTCATGAACTATATTAAGGTGGACGTGGAGTCCAATGTGTGCGTAAGATTCCGTACCCTGGCTTTCTTCTCTCACTTCCACATGCCCATGCACTAGCGACACTGACAGGACCTTGCTTTGTCCTCACCCAAGGACACGTTTTACTGATTTTAGAGAGTGATGAAGGGAGAGCGAAAGTGAGAAACACTGATGTGAGAGAGAAACATCGATCAGTTGCCTCCCGTATGCACGCTGACCCAGGATTGAACCCACAACCTAGACATATGCCCTGACCAAGGATCAAACCTACAACCGTTCGGTGTACTGGTCAACACTGCAACCAACTGAGCAACCCAGCCAGGGCTACTGACAGCACTTTTATCCTAAGTTGATACATAGTAATTCAGTATGTTTAAGAATATTACAGTTTATTTAGTCATTCCCTTGAGTTTTTTTATTGCATCTATTTATTAGTACGAATAGTTTTACCCAAATGAACTTTCTTCCTTCATGGATTATTTCCTCTGGATATATATATAGCTCCTAATGCCGAATTTATGAGTCAATGGTAATACACAGCTTTATTTTGTGTTTAATTCTTCCTATTTATCACCAGACTGTAGCAAAAAGACAACACGCAACACAGCCGACACATACGAATACCCTAGCCAATGACGGACGATCCTTATTTCCAGTAATCCAATAGACAAAGTAGCCCTAATTTTTCTTCCTTGAACTGCTGGTGACAGCATGTCCCCGTTCTCCTCGTAATGGCACCAAGCTTCCAATTCTCCAAACTTCTCTCTCCTAACCACTTCCAGAAAGGGCTTTGGGTACTGCCCTTTGGAATCTCAATTCTTTATATTTTAGATGATAACCATTTAATCTTTTTAACTGTTCCATTATTTTTACTCAAGCTATGGCATCCCATTTAAAATTTATTCTACTGCCATTGGCTAGGCTATTTTTCTTTTATTCTTCGGGAATTCAGGCACATCTGTCTTGCATGTGCTGACTTTCTCCATTGCTTCCGTGGTCCTAAGTTTATCTTCCCTGTACAGCTGGGTTAAAAATGCCATGCCATTTTCTTCTACTTATTTTATAGATAAATAAGAGGAATCTAACAGCAGAAGCTGTACACTCTGAAATACACCTTTTAAACTGCAGAACTCTCTGGTAGGAAATCTGCTGACAGTTCTCAAGGTGAACCTGTCCACATCCTAAAATGACCGATGTCACAAAACAGCTACCCCGCTCCAATCAGAGTGAAGCTGGACGGGGTACCTGAGAACCAAAACGCTCAACTCCGCCTTCAATTCTCTCAACTGCCAATGTTTTTACATGCTTCTCAACAAGCTCACTTAAAATTAATTTTCAGCAAGAAAGGTCATCAATAGACAAGAGCGATCGCTCGAAGAGAAATACTCTTGCCTAGGGGTACAAAAAGAAATCAAAATGCCTATGGAAACATTTTGCCTAATCATTATTTATATGAGACTCTCTGAGAAATTATAATAATCCCCCCGCCCAACAGGTGAAAACAGAAAACAAAAAAAGCAGCATATATGTATTGTTTACAAAGTTTAGATCATACTATATAATCTTTTACATATGTATATATGCAACTAATACAGAAGAAAAAATAATCCAGAAGTGAATTCACCGAAATATTAGTAGCGGTCATCTGAGGGAAGGGAGCATTATGGGTAATTCTCATTTTTTTCTTTAGACTTCTTCTGCAATGTATATTTGCATTATATATTTCATATAATTAACATTTTATACATGCATACACAAAGGACATACTTTTATTCTTTTAAAAACTAGGCTTTTTTAAAAAATGGAGGTAGAAAAGATTTTGGCATCCAATGTTACTAAAAATCAAACTAAAGTACCTCAACTTTTATTTAAGTCCCTATTCACTAAACACAAGCACAAGCGCCCCTTTTATTTTCATACATAGGAAGCCTCCTATCATCACTGTAACAGTATATCTGACAGACAATTATAATAGAATTAAAAATTCTCAAAATAGCAAGAACTTTTAACTTGCCTTTTTTCTTTTCTTTTTTTAAGGTTATAGTCTGCAAAGTACTTGCAAAAAAATATCTGCAATGAGGTTTACAGAAAAGTGATGTGATGGTATTGTGGTTAAGTTGTTTTTTAAGTCTTTATCTGTTAGATAAATATTGTGAAGCACTTACTGGCAATGCTAAAATGATAAAATATTTAAGATCACCTTAAAATACTCTAGCAGCAACAAAAAAAAAGTAGTGAGGGAAAAATAGACGAAACAGGAACAGAAAAGTTGGAAGCGTTGAGTTGGGTGATAGGGAACATTATTCTAGTCCGCTTCTTGTACATTCAAAGTTTTTCCATGACAGTTTTTTGAAAAGGTGCTACGAAAAATGAAAAGCAATATATGCCCATGCACAAACATTCCTCACCTCATCTGATGTAGCAAAAGCAAACTCATAGCCAAACATTATTTTTTTTTTCACATCAGGGTTACGATTTCAAAGGGCACATATAACTCTGCACCTTTTCTTAATGAAAAAGTGTCTATTTAGAAAAAATAAATGTCTTTCATTTGCACCTACAAATTTGATTCAGAAGATTTCGGAGGTTCTTTTGGGGGCCACAATCAGACCAAGAAAGTCCGCTGACATGGTACTACCTGGCTCACGGCATTTAAGAAATAAGATGACGCAGGCTGACTCAGGTGGCAGCAAGACCCTGTTCTGAGAGTCCCATTCGCCACTTTGACACAGAGGACAGGCTGCTTCTCTAAGAGGACAAGCAGGTCCAGACACAAGTCAGCTGCAAGCAAAAAGCCTCAGCACTCAGCAGAAGTTAGGCAACCAACACCGGTATCGTTTCTTTTATGCAGTCTGTTCTTGATAGTAGTTGCAAAGGACAGTATGAATCCTGAGAATCTGGGATCCATAGCTGATGACTTCCCAGTGTATCCAAGTAAAACAAAACGCAAGCCCACGTGTGTTCACCAGGCATGCCCAGTTGAAGGGCTTGCACGTGCATGATCACAGGTGAGCCTCAAATCTCCCGCGAGGGGCTGTCGGTACAGACTGGGTTATCCCCATCGTACAGGTGCAGAAACTCGAGTTCAAAGCTGTCAAAAGATCTGCTCTCAAACAACAGAGTCTTCTGACTGCAGGGACAATGACCTTTTCCTCACCCAGGAGTGTGTCTGTGATGGTAAGGAGGAGGTAAGCACTTCATACAGAGAAGCGGAGCAGGAAGAGGGGAAATCAGCTTCAGGACTAGCACTTCCTGAGCTTCAAACCACCGCTTTTTCCTGACTGCGCATTACTTTGTACTGTCTATTGTTTGCTGTGAGCGTGAGACTTTGATTGCGCTTCTGTTTACAACCACGTGTCTGTGGGCTTGCTTTCTCTGCCTTTTGAGTTCTGATGGAGGTCTCCTAACAACTCAACCTAAGAAACACAGAAATAATTAATTTTTTTAAACCAGGAGGGACCGTCCTGTCTGTGTGGATGAGACATTTGCTGCTGGTCCTCTCTGTTATGAAGATGGTACAAGGGAAGAGAAGTTGATAGAGAAACAGTCAGCCCTCAACTCCCATGGACCACGTAACCTAGTAGCAGAGCAGAGCCTACCTCTCTGACTTCGTGAAGCTGGCCGGAATACTGACTCTTGGTTCTTCGGGCAGCTGCAGGCGACTTGTGATGCGTGATTGTGACAACACCTGGGGCTCCCGCACCGAGGTGTCTCTGGCTACAGGGAGACGCAGAACTGGGCGTTCCATGGGGGAGCAAAGTGAGACTTCGGCTTCGGGAGCTTGGAGTAGTCTAGAATAAGCAACAGGCATCAAAACTCAACAACTGACCTACAGAACACAGCCAAGTGCTGGCTTCCATTTATTTTGGGCCTCTTATGAGGGGGACCCCCCAAAACCAAAATTTTTAAAATAAAAAACCGTGTATTTATCCTTACATGTTTAAACTTCAGTCACCTTTAAAGCAATCTCCATTTGATACAATATACCTGTATCGAAATGTTTTTTTCCCACTGCTCAAAACAGTTTTTGAACTCATTGATTTTGATGCCTTTAAAGTGCTCCTGCCGTTTTTTGTTTCACCTCTTCCCCATCAGCAAAGCACTTCCCTTCGAGGACTTTTTTCACCCAGGGAAACAAAAAAAGTCACTTGGGGCAAGAAGTGGTAATAGGGAGGGTAGGGCACAGGGGTCACACCATTTTTGTTCAAAAACTGCTAAACACTCAGTGCAGTGTGGGCGGGGGCACTCGTAAATCACCCATCATGAGATGCGCAAATGCACTGAGAGTCACTAAAAAAAATTCGCTGAAGCACAGCCCCTCACAACACCACCAGCTGGTGCACTGATACAGATAGGTTCCTAGAACACTCACCCACCAGAGGCGCCCGTACTACAAGGGGCCTGCTCTTGGAAAATAATCCCAGGGGTTTTTTTTTAAGATTTTATTTCTTTATTTTTAGACAGAAGGGAAGGCAGGGAGAAAGAGAGGGAGAGAAACATCGATGTGTGGTTGCCTCTCACGTGGCCCCCACTGGAGACCTAGCCTGCAACCCAGGCATGTGCCCTGACTGGGAATCGAACCGGCGACCCTTTGGTTTACAGCCCGCGCTCAATCCACTGAGCTACACCAGCCAGGGCTAGAAAATAATTCCAGTTTTTTGGGGTCTCTCCTCATAATCTTTCCTCTTCATTGGTTTAGAGGGACGAAGGCATAGTGGGGGAGGTAGTAACATTACATGCTCAAATCCTACACTCACTTACCTAAGAGACAATTTGCATTAACTAGCTTCCTGGTCTCATCTCCAACTGTGTCTCCTGCCTCACACTATGGCCGTGGAGAACTACTCAAGAGTCCCCCCCAGACACTACAGTATCTCATCGACCTGTGCCTTGGCACCTATTAGCTCCTCCTTCTAGAACGTCCTTACCCTCGTGGCCCGCAAACTTCTGCTGAACCTTGAAGACTCAGCTCAGTGTTCTCTGGTGTGAAGCTTCTCCCTGTCTCAGCCTCTCCTCTGTTCTCAGTCCACTGCATTGAGATTATATTCACCATCCAGCTACATTCTTAGGGGATTCGTTCACACTCCTCTATATATCCCCAAGACTTGGCACATAATGACTAATTTATTAAGTACTTAATAAATGCCTGCTGCATAAATGAATGTACTAAGTTATCCACCAACTGATCCCCATTTGTTACTGCTGTGCTTATATTTTATCCTATAGTAACGTATAATTCAAATAACAACTTAGTGTAATAGTGAAGATGGCATCTCAACTTAGTGGAAATGAAATTTTTTAATAAGTGGCATTGAAATAACTGAGCAGCCAACTGAAAAACAAAGTTGGATTCATCTCTCAGATCACAGACCCCCACATGGATCAAAGAGATAAAAAATAAAACAAAAAACACTAGAAGAAAACCTGTAGCTTTGGGGTACGGAAGGTCTAACACTTCCAAATCCGAAAGCCATAAAAGAAAAGCTCAATAGCCCTGGCTGATGTGGTTCAGTGGATTGAGTGCTGGACTGCAAAACAAAGCACGGCTGGTTTGATTCCCAAGCAGAACACATGCCTGGGTTGCAAGTCAAGTCCCCCAGTAGGGAGCGCTCGAGAGGCAACCATACATTGATGTTTCTCTCCCTCTCTTTCTCCCTCCCTTCCCCTCTTTAAAAATAAATAAATAAAATCTTTTAAAAAGAAAAAGGAAAGGTCAATAAATTTGATGACCTGAAAACTGAAAACTTCTGCATTAAAAAAAAATTTAAAGACATATTCCTACCATCAACAGAGCCAAACAATAAACTAGAGAGAATATTTTCAACTTGTTTCACAGACAAAAGGCTCATCATTCTAATTTGTAATTAGGAACATAATGCCTATGAAGCGATAAGGATAGCAAACTATTAAACTAGGGCAAGATGTAGGGAGTTCACAAAAAAGATTAATGGCCCTTAAACCACATGGAAACATGTTCACCTGTACTCAGGAGATAAATGTAAATTCAAGCCACATTTAGATACCATCGTTCACTCATCGGATTGGCAAAAATCCAAAAGTCTGAGCATACAACCCGTTGACAGGACCGCAGAGAAACAAGTTTGTGGGAGCGTAAGGTGGGAGAAGCCTGTGGTGAGGACAGTCGGCAGCACCTGTAGCAGTTACCAAGGCATTCCCTGTGATCCAGCAATGCCCTGTTTCGGGAAGCATCCCTGAATACCCCGGCACCCTAGTGAAATGGCGTATGTCCCCATTGGTTGCCACAGCAGTATGTTTAATGGCAAAGTATGAGAAACAACCCAGACGTCCATCTGCACGGATGGCTTAAGTAAAACATGGCACACCTACACAATGGAACGCCGCCGGGCTCCCAGAGAAGAATGAAGAAGGTCTCTGAGTTGGGCCGGGGAAGAAAGGTCTGAAACTACATAGTTAAGTGAGAAAGGCAAGGTGCAGGACTATCCTATAATATGCAAAGTTGTGTCAAAATGTGGAAAATGAATATTTTTATCGTTACTTGTTTAAAACACAAAAGTACTCTAGAAGGATATACGCAGAACTAAAAAAGCTGACATTTGTGCAGAAACGGAATGAGACAGTAGGAGCAGAGGGAGCGTTTTCACTGTACAGTTTATTTTTATATTCTTTCATTTTGAACCATGTGAATGTATTATCTATCCAAAATTTTAAAAATTCTACATAAAATTTACATAGTAAATGCTCCTATACCTCATTTCAATTTGAGAAAAGGCAGTTAGATAATATGTTGGATTCATGCCAATTCTGTTCTCCAATTATCAAATATTTACTGAATACCTACTATGTGCCAATATCTACAAGGAGAAATATGTGTTTCGCCATAGATGCTTATGCTAGGGATATAAGATGCACAGACGCTGGGACAGAAAATCTCAAATCTCTCTCCCTCTCTCTCTCTCTGAGAGTCAGGAAGTGCATAACAAGGTGTTAATGTGGAAACACAACCAGAAAATGCCAAAGAAGTGAGGAAGAAAAAGATCAACACGAGTTGACTTGGTGGAAGAACTGAGGCCTGGGCAGGCTTGGGGAAGGGAGAGAGATGCGCAGCAGTGCACAAGGACCCCGGGCAGACAGATGGTCACGGCAGTCCTGGCCTCCCGCCTAGGGTAACAGGCACAGCACTCAAAACTGGTCAGTGGTAACGGCTGTAGTTTTACAAATCACCAGAAGGCTGGGGAGCAGGGTGGGAGCCAGGGCAGATACATCGCCCTGCAATGGCACAGTAGCCTGCCAAGGTCCTCCGGGTCAAACGTGGACATAATAGGAACACAGACAAAGCTGGGAAGCAGGGTGTTGCTTTTAAATAGCCTTAGGTAACTGGAGAAAATTTGTGGTCCAAGAATTACATATACCTTGATCACAATGAAATGCAGCAATCATCCACTTCCAGCCTCAATCTTTTCACGTGGAGTGTGGAAGGGGGAGAAGCTATTTCTTTAATCCTTTAATGACAGTAAATTCGTCGAGGCATTAAGCGTCTACTAAAATACATTTGGATTGTTCAGGAGGCTTATTCCAACCCAAGAAAAGGCAGATTGTGCACTGGGCTTTGAAGCCAGACGGACAAGTTGCACTCCCCCAGTTCTACCAGGTTTGAGTTGTGTGACCTCGCAAGAGTTATTTAAGCTTTCTTATTAAGCATCAACTTCCTAATCTTTAAAAAAGGAACGATAATATTGACCTTTAAAAGCCATCCTGAGGACTGAATGAGATCATGCACATAAACTGCTTAGCACAGCGCCTGACACACGGGAGCTGCGTGGCCAAAGTTTCTTTCCTTACATCACTTAACACTTGATTGATGAAGGCCTTACTAATTTTTAAACTGTTAAAAAAAGTCACTTAGCAGAAAATCATAAGCAGTCACTGACCTACGTTTACTTTCTATACGATTATCATGCTGATGAAGCCCAAAATATCATTAAATACTTACTGGAGAACCTATATGATCAGCAATTGAATTACAATACTGCACGGGGGAAATATTTCTAGATTCTGCATAGAACGAGCACCCATCAGAAATGAGAGATGAAGATGGCTCTGGCATCAGGCACCTTTATTTGGAACAGTATCACTATAAATGTCAATAAATAATGAAATTCACCCAGAAGCCGAATTATCCCACTGTGGACATCTAACCCCGTGATCATTATTTAATGGCTGTCATTTGAATTCACAAGCAGTAAATTTGAGTTGAAAAACCTTTAATTTCCCATGAACTGTGGGATTCTCACAGTTCAAATCACGTGCAGACCTCCTCTCAGGGTAAAATGAGCAAAAAAAGTCTCACTCTCGGTTAAATCTCAGAGGTCGTCAGGCACCAGGACAAAAAGAGAAAAAAAGCAGCAAACTGCCACCACTATGAACGAGTAGGGTCTTTCCGAAACACAGCTGTCTAAAATGTCCAGGTTTTGTGCTTAAATGTCAAACACTCATCCTTGCTACTCATTTAACATAAAGTACTGTCAGAGTCTGAGGAATAACAAGGCAGATCTTCTCCAAATATTTACTTCACTATTTCTAGGGGGCGACTAGAAACGCTAAGTGCATCATCTGCAGAAAATTCTGAATCAAGAGTCACCGTTTCTCTTGGGGGGTGAGATTTGCCTTTTCCCGAGGAGAGCCACCCCTGGTGTCTGCCTGTTCCAGGGCATGGCACCAAAGCAGAGGATGTGGCACAGGGAAGACCAGTGCCGACCCCGGATCCACCCAGGCACACAGCACGCAATCAGGTCTCACGATGTTCACCAACCTCTTGGATGGTCCCCACATTCTTCCTTGGATTCATACCTTCCTAAAGATTTTGCAGAAGGAACACACTCACATATGCTTAGTGTGTACTGGCCAAAATGGGCGTGAAGAAAAGGTGGAACTGGAAAGGGAGAGGAAGAACTAGAAAGAACTTGTCCAGCCAGGGAAATCAGGCCAAGAGCTGGAGAGAGAGTGTCTGGTCTGGGATGCTTGGAGCAGAAACAGCTGGACTCTCCAGAGGCCTCCGTAGCATTCCACTGTCCCAAAGAGAAGCGAGAGGACCTAATCCTACCAGACAGTGTAGGGGAGTGGTTAGGAGCACCGGGTCTGAAGTCAGTGGCATGAGTTCAAATGTGAACTCTACCACCTACAAGCTGTGTAGCCTGGGAAGCTAACATGGTGTTTTTACTTCTAAAATTTTACTATTACTACCTCATTGGTTTGTTGGAGAATGAAGTAAGAAGTAGGTAAACATGCCACATAGTAAATGTGCAATAAATGTCATCAATGTCGTTCACAAATTAATTAAGAAGGAAGCCTTTGGGCACCAGTATAGTAGACAGGGTAAAGAGTCCCAGAATCCAATACTTTATGGACTTAAAGGTTGTTTTTGTCAACAGTGCCTTAGGAAGACATAGCCTTACCACTTCCTTAACTTAAAAAAAAAAAACAAAAAAACAGTAAAAGTAATCATTCTAATTACTAAAAACAGTTTGCTTCAGAGAAAAGTTACATTTAAAACATGGATTCAGCCCTGGCTGGTGTAGCTCTGTGGATTGAGTGTGGGCTGGGAACCAAAGGGTCCCGGTTCAATTCCCCGTCAGGGCACATGCCTGGGTTGCAGGCAGGTCCCCAGTGAGGGCCATGTGAGAGGCAACCATACATTGCTGTTTCTCTCCCTCTCTTTCTCCCTCCCTTCCCTTTTCTCTAAAAATAAATAAAAATAAAATCTTTAAAAACAAATAAAATAAAATATGGATTCACATTTCCGAAAACTCATCTGTTGTGGAACGCAGAGTGCCTGTGGATCACCCCAATGCTACATGGGTACCAAAGAGAAAGACCTAGTTTAAGTAAGTAATGGGCAATTCCCCATTAATTTTTTTGAATAAAGTACAAAACCCCAAATGAAAAAAAATAATTAGCTGGTCCTAAAAATCTCTTAAAATGTGTATCCAAAGTTTATAATAGGCTTGCTGAAGCTCAAATTAAAAAGCTGAAAAGAAGAGGGGATTTAAATATTTGAAATATACATTCATAGCAACCCGACAACGGCAGAAAATTTTTCTAATCAGAAAAATTATTGAGGGTCAATTAATTATAACATTTAAATGGCATTTAATTTGAAGCATAGTTTCCTCACTTCCTTGAATTATTTTACAGTGAAAGAAAAAAAGGTACTATATTTCATAATAAAATAGCCCAAAGGAGACAGAAAAAATCAAAGCATCCTGGTTATATATTGTGAAAAACAAATTTAACCAACTAAAACCATTTCATTACATTCCTTCTCTCTTCCTCCAAGAAAAAATTAATGTACCATTTCTATGTATGTAAAAACTAAGCATAAAAACTGTGATTTATTCCTTTTCTTCTAGAAGTAAATATATCTTAAAAATCAACAAAAAAGGAAAAGAATAACAGTTTTTAAAATAGCATATTTGGAGCCTTAAAATCATTCAGAATTTCGTTTTCCTTGTAGTCAGCATCTGAATAAAATGTCAAGTTTTTTTTTTAAATAAATTCATTCTACTATTTTGCTTAAATAGCTTCATATGAACCTTTTCATTTGTGCTTTTTTTGTTTCCTTAGTTTTGTTTTTTAATATTCAGTTACCTCAAGGTTAAAACAGATCTAAAGTAGAAACAAAATTTTAAAACTGGGACATCTTCCAAATTCATTCCCATGATTATCTTTCAGAATTACACTTAACACTCTCTACTTTTCCAAACTCCTGTCTTCTTGCAGAAATAGGAGTTTCAGCTTTAAGTTACTAAGCCTAGAAAATTTCTTCCCTTGTCATCTGCAAATCTTCAATACATATCTTAAACACTTCCCAATAACTTTATATCAATAACCTCTTAAAATATACATGAATGTGTGTGCAAAGGAAAAACAGTGATTTTCCCCCCCGAGAGGCAGTCTCTAGCCTGCTTCTAAACATACCATCCCAAAATCGTGACTGTATATGCAAATGCCAGATCTTTGAAAAATCACTGCAAGCAAGTGCATTATATTTCCATTTCCTGCAAATAGAGGGAAAAAGAAAACTTAACATTTTTGGCTTGCTTTTCAAAAGCCCCCCAATAAATTCTGCTGACTCTAAGAGCTATCCCAAGCACTCAGAATCCTTAGCCCAATCTCTGGCCCAGTCTCTGGCCAGGTGTAGCTTGAAGGTCCCAAATGGGCTAAAAGCACTGGTTTCACACCTGAGGCCCCCTCACCACACACCACCTTATTCTAACCTGTTTCCCCCAGCCTCCTTCATCTTCCAGGCCCATCTAGAAGTAATTATGTGCGATTTCAAAACCCTCCACACACCCACCCTCTCAGCTCTGCACCTTCCATCCACATCCTTTGTTTGGGACCTTGCAGTTCCAGCTACCAAGATTCCTTTTCTATCCTTTATTCTGAAGGTGTGAAGACTGCCTCTTCCTACAGACCAAGCCCAATCCTCTCCGTTTCTCTTGCTGTGGAAACAGAGAACAGAAGAGCTAGAAGGAACCTCGAGTCTAGCCCTCTCCTTTCCAGATCTAAAAACTACAGCCACAAAAGGTACAATAAAACATGCGAAAGGGGGACCCAAATTAAAAATCTCATTAAAAAGCCTGATTCAAGCCTGGCTGGTGTAGCTCAGTGGATTGAGCGCGGGCTGGGAACCGGAGGGTCCCGGTTCGATTCCCAGTCAGGGCACATGCCTGGGTTGCAGGTCAGGTCCCCAGTGAGGGCCATGTGAGAGGCAACCATACATTGCTCTTTCTCCCTCCCTTCTCCTCTCTCTGAAAATAAATAAATAAAATCTTAAAAAAAAAAAAAAAACCCTGATTCAAGATTCAGTCCTTCCAGGTGTCCCGTCTCAATTGAATGAGGACCTAGTTATTTAGAAGAGTGTCTAACACAAAGTAAACATTAAAATATTTGATAGAAAGCAGGAAAGCTGGTATGTTATACATTTTAATCTTTCCTCTTACTCAAAACTTCAATCCACTCACCTAGCATCACAAAAATACACACACAGCACTCCTTTAAAAGCAAGATAATTGTGTATTATACTCTCTTAATTGCAAATTCCCAATGAAAATAATTTTACAGCCTGGTTGGTGTAGCTCAGTGGATTGAGCGCGGGCTGGGAACCGGAGAGTCCCGGTTCGATTCCCAGTCAGGGCACAGGCCTGGGTTGCAGGCCAGGTCCCCAGTGAGGGCCATGTGAAGAGCAACCTTACATTGCTGTTTCTCTCCCTCTCTGTCTCCCTCCCTTTCCCTCTTTCTAAAAATAAATAAATAAAATCTTTTAAAAAAATAAAAATAAATTCTAAAAAAAGATAATTTTACATTATTTGTAAATAACATGAAACAGACTTTTTATGTTGACTTGTCATTTTAATAGGAAAAAAAATCTGAAAACAAGGACCAGAAAGAAGTTTCCTTCACTTAGTTACATATCAAAAACCTAGAGTGACCATCATAATTAATATAGAAATTTTTATTTCATTGTTTTTAATTCTATAAGCAAAATAGAAAAGAAAAAAGAAGAGGTAGAGAGAGAAAGGGAAGGAATAAAAATGCCACTGAGGATAGATCTGATCATTTTACCAAAGAAAAAAAAAACTAATGAATCCAACAAAATTGCCAGATATATGATGAATTTAGAAAAGTCAATAGAATTCTTCTGTATCAACAATAACCAATTAGGAAATACAGTAGAAAATAAGATATTGACAACAGTAAATTAAAACTATGATGCATAGGCCCGGCTGGTGTAGCTCAGTGGATTGAGCGCGGGCTGGGAACCAGAGGGTCCCGGTTCGATTCCCAGTCGGGGCACATGCCTGGGTTGTGGGCCAGGTCCCCGGTGAGGGCCATGTGATATAGGCAACCATACATTGCTCTTTCTCTCTCCCTTCTCCTCTCTCTGAAAATAAATAAATAAAATCTTAAAAAAAAAAAAAAAACTATGATGCATAGGAATTGATCCCGTAAGGGATACTTAAGACCTTTGTGAAGTACTTTTTTAATCTATGAAAAGAAATCAATAAGGAATTGAGACTACGAAAATACACATATCAGATTAATGAGTGGAACAACTAAATATTGTAAAGACATCAGTTCTGCCAAGTTATTATATAATTATTCTAATAAAACTTGCAACAGGAATTTTTGAGCAACTCAGATTTATTCTAATATATGAGTGGAAAGTAAAGATTTGTAAAGGGCCAAGTTAATTTTGAAAAAGGAGGACTCATCCTAACACCAGATATAAATATTAATAAGCAACCAGAGTAAAAACTAGAAAAAAGTGCATAAAAAATGTTTATGTATACTTCAGAACTTGGTATATTACAGAAGCAGCACCATAAACCACTGTAAAAATAAATTAATATTGGGAAAAGCAAAAATACAGCTGGCTGTCTGAGGGGGACCCCTAAAAAACAGAATTATCTTCTAAGGGCAGGTCCCTTGTAGGACAGGCTTCCCCGCTAGGTGAGGGTTCTAGGGACCCATCTGTGTCAGTGTGCCAGCTGGCACTGCAGTGAGGGGCTGCATTTGGCTTCAGTGAATTTTTTTGTGAAGGCTCTTTCAACAGCTTTGCCCATTTCGTGATGGGTGATTTGCGAGCACACCTGCCCACACTGAACTGAGTGTTTGAGAGTTTTTGATAAAAAAACGGCATGACCCCCTTGCCCCACCCTTCCTATTCAACCCATCTCACCCTGAGCGACTTTGCTTCCCCAGATGAAGAAAAGTCCTCAAAGGGAAACGTCTTGCCAACGTGGAAGAGGTGAAACAAAATACAGCAGAAGCACTAAAAAGGCATTAAAATCGACAAGTTCAAAAACTGTTTGGAGCAGTGGGAAAAACCTCTCAATAGGTGTATTGCATCTAATGGAGAGTACTTTGAAGGTGACTGAAGTTTAAACATGTAAGAATACATATACAATTTTTTATAAATAAATTCCAGGCCTTTTGGGTCCCCCACCCATATACCTCACAGCATATAAAAAGGCAAAAATTCAAAATGTAAAAAGGAAAACTACAAAGCTAACAAAAGAAAAGGCAGGGGAATATCTATGTAACTCTGTAGGTAGGAAAGTATTTCTTAAAAGACCACAGTGGAACATTTGATCGATTTGACTACATTGTAAATGCAGGTTTCTGTTCAACAAGGACACTTTAGACAAAATTAACAAATTGTGGAGACAGAGAAGACAGATTAATATCTGGAGTATAAAAGGAGCTCCTACAAACAGAAGTCAGAAAACACTATAAAAATGGGCAAAAAGTAAGAATAGCCAACATACAGGAGGAGAAACATGAACGACTAACAAGTATATCAAGGTAATCAGAGAAACGCAAGCTTAAGTAACTAGGAGATTCTACACCCACAAGATTTGCCAAAATTAAAAAGTACAATATCACCAAGTAATAGCAAGAATACAAAAAAAACTGGAACCTTCTGCATTGCTACTGCGAGTAGAGTGGTACAATCAGCAGAATTTAGTGAAAAATATATGCATGTCCCCTATGATCCTCAAGCCTTCTACTGGGCAGGTACCCAACCAGCATGCTCACAGTCACCTGTCCATACAAGATGTTCACTGTTGATGAAGGTGGGCAGTTTGAGACAATGTAGGTGTCCATCAGTCAGAGGTTATATAAATAAAATGTAGACATCCAAACAATAAACAATATACGTACTTCATGGATGGAACTGGAGATTATTATGCTAAGTGAAAATAAACCAGTCAGTGAAAGACAAATACCATATGATCTCACTTACAAGTGGACTCTAATGAACAAAATAAACTAACAAGCAAAATAGAATCAGAGGCACAGAAGCACGTAAGAGGGGAGGCAGGAAGGTGGCGACTGGTTGAAAGAAGGTGAAAGGGTTAGTCAAAGAACATAGATGCATGACCCATGGCCATGGCCACGGACAAGGGCGTGGGGATCGACCGTGGGAGTGGGGGGAGGGCTGAGTGAGGGGGGACCAAGAGGAGAAAATTGGGACAGCTGTAACAGCATAAACAATAAAATATTTAAGGAAAACAAATAAATTACATTAAATAAATAAATTCTATTTAAGCCATACACACACACGCGTGCGTCAGTTAGAACTAACGACTTTGAGGTACCCGCAACATTAACAAACTTGAAACATGCTGCTGAGTGAGACACGTTTAAAAAGAAAGTAAGGTGTGCAGGACACCACCGCTAATGTACACGGAAAGCACTGAGCAGGCAAACAGAGCTCCGTGCACATGCAGGGAGCTGATGCCAGCAGGGACATTCGAAGGATGGGAATCGGAGAGAAGAAAAACAACTGGAAGAGTTTTAAAAAGGAGTTTTTAAGAGACAGCCTTGTTTGGACTGATGAGTTCTCCATGATCCAACAATGGCGGTAACACTTTCGTTATAAATACACGTACAATAGGTCACACTCACATGGTACTCAGCATGTGCTGTGAACTGTTTTACATGTTATATAGACACCTTTAGTCATTTATTCCTCTTGTATTATAATCCCATGAGGTAGGCACTATAATGTCCATTTCACAGATGAGGCAAATGAGGCCCAGAGAGATTCAGTCTGTTTCCCCAGGTCACACAGCTAGTAGGTAACGGAGCTGGTTCCCAAGCCCACACTCCAAGCCATTACACTGCACTGCCTTGCTAGAGGTGATGCGCCCACGTTCTTCAACTGAGCTCCAAAACGAGTCACCAGAACTGGCAGCTCAGTCAGAATTCTTTGGGGGGGGGGACTACTTTTTAATATCAAAGTCCCATACACCACACTAATCCTCAAAGACTTAATCAGTTCATTAAGGCTAACATACATTGATATACATGGCTTTTCATCAATTACTTATAATAATAATAGGGGTAATGTTTACTGGACAGTCTATCTACAGATGTCAAAGATAAAAAGCAGGCCACACAACGCTTAATGTGTTTTATCCACGAGTCACTTACCTATGCCCTACTGTCGTTGCCCGGAGATTGTGACCCACCTCAGGCCAGGGACTGTGTCTAACTAGTGCAACATGTACCTGTGAAGCCCAAGGCAGAGGCTTGCCTTGCAAACGCTATGAATACAATGTACAGTTACAGAGTCGTGGGTCTCCCAACTTTGGTTTTAAGCACTGGTAAAACTACTGTTCCTTCCCTGAAAACCTCATTTTAAAAATGCCAACAATGATTCATTAGTATCTCCTCTCCTTTTCCAAGAGACCAAGGAGTCTGGAAAGGACACACCACCCACACGTAATTATAAGTAAACAGAGAATGTCCAAAAAGTAACCAACACACATTATTCAGAGATCCGAGTATTCCTTGAGCATCTACTATGTGCCAGGCACTGCCCTGGGCAACTGAGACACAACAATGAACCAAACAAACACCCCTGCCCTCGTGGAAGTGGCATTCTGGTGAAGGAAAGAGATCAAAATAAATAAATCAATAGAATAGAACGTATTTTAGATGAAATATAATGACATAAAGCAAGGACAATATATATAAACAGTACAAAGCAGGGACAGAGAAAGGTAGGAGGGCTTTCCAATTTGAGATAGGCATCCAGGGAAGGCCTCCTGAGAAGGTGGCAGCTGATTTAAAGACCAGAATGAACATCTGGCGAACAGTCTTCTCAGAAACTCAACAGGTACCAAGACCCTTGGGTGTTTCAGCAAGGAAGAAGGCATGGCCGGGGTGAAAGTGAGCAAAGCACAGAGTTGAGGTCAGAAAGGTAACAAACCGGAAAGACAAGCTCCTGAATTACAAATTACAGACAATCACCAGGTAAGCCAGAGTACCTGGTATCCCCTGGGGCTGAGTCAGACACTCAGAATGATGAGTCAATTAGAACAATGGGTTGCAATAAGCTTTTTCCCTCAGGGCCATATTCAGGTCTTACAGTGTCATTTGCATACAATTTACATATGTCTACATAGCATGTATCATGTCTATTAGATAATTTTCACGGTAAAATTGTATTACTAGTGCCCTGAAGATGGGCATTTCATGATTTATTCCATTCTCTATTTCTTCCCACGTCTCAATATAATCGACCCAGAAGATATTTTATGCTAGAAATGAATCACAGAACAAAAGGAGACTGCAAGTCAAGGAATTCTATAAACGATCACTCTGTAACACGGTGGAAAAGGGGTTCTTATCTTATGTTTAAACTTCTTTCACCTACCAGGGGGTCAAACCAGCTGTGGGGCTGAAAAGTCCAATGCAATTCTAAGACAGGACATCTCAAGAAGCAAATCTGATTTTCTTACAATCAATAACGAATCTCTGACAGCAGCGCTCCTGTGTGCTCACAGACCATTATCTCTTTCCCAAATGCTCAGGCACAAAAGCACGAAGGCGAAAGGGCACACTCCCCCTGGTGTTTCAAAGAGCTTCCCACTAAAAAAATTAAATCACATCATTGTCATCGTGCCTGAGCTGCATGCAGAATCCTCCAGGATCCGTGGAATAAATCCACTAATTACTTATTCCCAGCTTGGTAGTACTGATGAAGTGAAGATGGAAATGCAAATTTGCTAGTAACTCAAGGGATCTGGGTAAATAGTATGTGGGAGTGACAGCCACAGGAAGCTGCAGAAACCTTATGAGCCTTTACATTAATTAGGAAATCTTCCTGAAAATGCTATATGTGACAAGAACCTTAGAAGCTATAGATATATGCTCTCCTCTTTTCTGTGGCACTTTTTATATGTATGTAATACATACACCGACATACTCCCATGGCCCTCCCTAATTCTCCCTAAGGCACTTCTGGTCAAAGCAGAAATAAATTGTAGGTTCACGAGCTTATGCTAGCACTAAGCTAGGCTTATATTTAAAGCTCAAAAGAATGTAGATTGTGTGTCTTGGGTTTTTCAGAATCCCAACATAGGACTTGACAAGTATACACAGCCAAAAAGATTTATTTTTATGTTTTATTTTTTTGCTTACAACCAGGTTTTGGATCACAAAGGAAAAAACTTCACTCTCAGATCTCTCAATTTTTTCTAAAGAACTTAAGACAGGAAATCTGCAGAAGTGTAAGTGGTTTAAGGACTCGGGGCCTTGTCATTCTGCTCCAATCACTGAAATTTGCAGAACACAGGCCGTATTAAATGAACATTTGGCAAAGCTGGAAGCCTGCAGAACTCACATGGGTGCCGGTAATCTCCATGCCAAAAGATGTGGAAGGAGTCATTGGAAGCAGCCCTATAGTGGGGCAGACCATTTTATATGTGAGGATTTTTGCATTGCCCAATCTCAGGGTTTCAGGTAGCAGAGCCTGAAAAGCAACAGTAGATGCTCTCAGCAACCTCCATTTAACCAACCAATTGGGTTTCCCACCACTTTTCATTCTGTCCATAACCCCCACGGACTGCTGAGCCCAGGGTGCCGGGGCTTGTGGCTGGGAGCCTCTCTGATTCTGTCTGCACACTTCTGCCCCAACCAACTTAGCTAAGTGTCTACAAAAGCCAACTGTATTGAGTCCCTACTCTGCTTATGCTGGCATACTTATTACTTTAACCACATCATTTAAATGTATTGATCGAAATAAATGTGAAAAATAATTATCTTTATGAAACTAAGTTTCATGACTTGACAAGTATCAATTAAAGTGAATTGCTGAAAGCTGTTGCTGAATTACGGGTGGGCATGGTAACTATAAAAAGCTAGAAACCCTTTATAGAAACCTGGAAGGATTCTGTAATGAGTTCACCCTGCTCTTTAAATAAACCAAAACAGGAAATTAGAGTGATCCATTATAGATATGTTTTCTATAAGAAAGAAGATGCATTTCTGCCAGGAAACCCACACGTGATGAAAGGGCCTTGGAACTACATCTAAAAATTGGTGAGTGAGGATTTTAAGTTAAAATGGCATACATGCTTCAGATTTGTAGACATCACATGTATGATTCCTTGCTTTAACCAACTCTTTCTGATTAAGGGACAATGCCTCCAAGTCATCAACTTAGAAGACTTCTCGTGGAGTCTCAACCATAAGGTTTACAGAACCCTGGAGGGGCCTGTTCTCCAACGTTAGGAGCTTCAAGAAAACAGTTCCCATAAACTCACTGGCTTATCGCCTAACAGGCCAGCTCTATGTTAATAATCCAGGTTCAGGGAGGGAGGGGGTTTGATCCTCAGGGCAACAGAGAATCAAAGTTGTCAGGTGTTACAGAAACACAACAGCTTCCACTAGGCCTCCCAATGCTTCTGAGTCTGCATATTGCTGTCATCACAGACTCCAGAGCACGTGAAGTAGAAAGTTAAACTCTGACTGTTCCCCGCATGAGAGTGCATAAGAGATTCTTCCTCATTTCTGTCTCAGAGACCCTACCACTTGTTGAAGAGTCCAAATTACCCATTTCTTAAAAAGAGAGTTTAGTCCTGTATTACAATATAATTGAATTCCTACAGCTTTAACAGACTTAGTGGCATTACCTCTAATAGATCGACTGGCCTAACTCCATTAAAGTGTATAATGAGGGGAGTGGGAAGAGAAGTTAAGAGGGGTGGGACAATTACATGACCTTCACATGGAGCCAGGTCAAGGAAAGTCCCCACCCAGGATTGGATACTATCAATTCTGGGGACTCCTGAAGCTTTGAGAGAGAAAGAAACAGTGGCTACCAAAAGAGAGATGGAGGAACACAGAAATTACATGCGCCAGAAACGTGTGCCCTTACATCCTCTCAACCCACCTTTTAACTCCAGCGGTTGCTGAGGCAACCGGCGGGGCACAGATGTTAGTGCCATGCCTCGGATGTGCTGTTTACCTCCTGTTTTCTGACCTGGGGCTGCTCTATGGAAGCCAATTCAAAAAGTCAATGAGAACTAATTTTCAAGAGCAAATACAAGAGCAAACCTAAAAAAGCAAGAAAGCATTAAGACCCCTATGGGGTAACCCTTGACCAATGGAACGGGGGAGCTAGTGGATAAATAATGACATCACCTGTATACAGAGCAGAGAATTCTGAAGCTCATTCTATATGGTTCCTACAAGGGTGACCGGTAACCAGGGCAACAGTGCACATTCTGGGTGCCTTTGTCAATTTCCATTGTTCCGCTCTTCCTAGTCTCCCTACTCTGCTTGCCTGGGATCACAGTCCCGCACCCAAGCCTTCATCTCTCAGGCTCTACTTTCTGTGGGAACCCACCCCTAATAACAGGTATGCACTGTTTCACAGGATGCCAGGCAGCAACCAAAATCGTATGCCTGCTTTTATCCGTCATCGGTGACATTTGCTGGTCCTCCTTTTCTTCCCCACCCAGATTTACTTTCTATGGACTAAAATTCTAGTTGGCACAATGATCAAACTTCATTTCCTCCTCAAATCTTTTAGGAGCTATACTGAGGGATATAGAGACACATGGCCAGACAAGGGCCCAATGCAGACACTGTCTACAGAACATTAGTGATTAGAGATTTCAGCGTGGGGTACCTTCAGGACCTATGCCCATTGCTTATGGTAGTCGCACCTTTAACAGCTCCACAGTCACTGGCAGCCCGGGACCATCAGTTCTGAACCAAACAAAGAAGCCATGAGGGCAGACGCTCTATCTGAGCAGACAGCGGATGAAGCAATAACAGGGAGACTGGGATCTGGGGCGATGGAATTAGGATGGGCTGACGGGCAGAGCAGGAAAAGATTGTTTTACCCCATGAGCAGTTGTGACAAGATTGATGAGCTCCTGTCTTGGGTTTTTTACTATACATGTAAGATGCTGAACTAAGATTCCTGTAACAAAGCACCAATCACCCTCCATCGGTGAAAGCAGTACCCATGTATTATCTTTGGGCTCAGGACCAAAATCAATATAAAGCAGGGAAGTGCTTTGTGGAAGCGAAATGTGTGGGTTCCAACTGTGAGCTGCCGTGACCTCCATGGACCGCCTCCATGTAAATATTTTACAACCTAGAGAATGAGGAATAAGATTAATGCCTTACCCACAAGAATTGAAATCAGGCACTCAACTAAATACATGTACACAAATTCAGAGCAGCACTATTCACCAAGAGACATAAGGTAGACACAACCCAAATGTCCAGCAGGTGATGAATGGATAAACAAACTGTCATATATCCATACAATGGAACACTTGTCAGCCATAAAAAGGAATGAAATACTCATGCATGCTATGCTACGGTTGGAACTCAAAGGCATTATGCTGGATGAAAGAAATAAACAGAAAAAAAGTCACATATTGCATGACTCCACTTATATGAAATATCCAAAACAGGTAAAACCACAGAAACAGAAAGCCGATTTGGGTGGTTGCCAGGGGCTCAGAGGGGGCAATGAAGAGTAACTGCTTAATGAGTACAGGGTTTTATTTGCAGGGGTGAAATGTCTTACAACTATACAGAAGTGACCCCGGCCAGGCAGCCTTCTGCTGGTGAGAGCGTTGTCCTAATACATCAAGGTTTGATCCCGGTCAGGGCACATGCAAGAATCCACCAATGAATGCTTGGATAAATATAACAAATCAATGTCTCTTCCTTCCTCTCTCTCTCTCACTTTTCATTTAGAAAAAAAAAGCTATAGAGAAGTGGTGATTGTCACACAACACTGTGAATGTACTATACATCACTCCACCGTCATCTTTAAAATGGTTATCTTATAGTATGCATATTTCACCTCAGTTTTTAAAAAATGAAAAATAGGTTAACGCCTAATGAATCAGATAAACCCCATGAACGGGGTCCGTCTGCCTCTCCCCATGTCTCCTACCCATCCTGGAAGGGCTTCTTTGCTATATTCCACACATATGGAACACAGAGAATATTTTAAGTCTGGTCTAATTTTCCCTTAATACAAGCAGAATTATATACCCATGGCTAATGGATAAAAAATGGGAGGCACGCTAAACAATGGCATAAATTGTCTTATTAAAATAGGAAGTAAATCACCATCACAAGCATAAAAAGTATCAGCTCAACTATCCCAAATTGTAAACGGTGGAGGTTTTAGAGGGACGAGACCATGTTGTTCTTTCCTCTATTCTCCAAATTAACCATTTATATTTTCTTGTAGAATCACATCACTTTTACAATAAAAAAAAAAGTTAAACTAATGGCCCTGGCCAGTGTAGCTCAGTGGATTGAGCGCAGGCTGGGAACCAAAGGGTCCCGGTTCGATTCCCAGTTGGGGCACATGCCTGGGTTGCAGGCCAGGTCCCCAGTGAGGGCCATGTGAGAGGCAACCATACATTGCTGTTTCTCTCCCTCTCTTCCTCCCTCCCTTCCCCTCTCTCTAAAAATAAATAAATAAAATCTTAAAAAAAAAAAAGTTAAGCTAATGAATTCATTATATGATTCCAGAATTTTCTTGTATCATTGACTGTAGTCACAGAGCAGAGCTCAGAGGAGCTGAAAAGCATGAGTTCCAGGCACCACACAGTAAAAGAGAAAGCAATCACCCCGCCCATTCCTGACTGGAAAATCTGTACAGCTGTGCATGCCCCAGCAAGAGGAAATGTGGGCAAACTGATTTCTTTTCAGAGATCCCCAAGCCTCGGTCACATGCAGCAAGCAGGCTCTTTTCATTCAGCCCCCATCCTGCCTCCGTTTGAAGTTCCCATGGCTCACCTGTGCATCACTTATCTGACTTCAAGAGGGACCCTGCACAGCTGAGGTCAAGGCCTTGAGAAGATGAGATATGTGCTTGGCAGAGGGTGAATATGAAGCAACTGAACAAGGACACGATGGCTATTTTTTAAATTCCCACCTGGAACCATTCATCTAATGTCAGTGGCTACCTGGGGCAAACCCAAAGGTTTCTCCCCATTCCCCCTTCCTGATTTCTCTCTGCAGCTCCTGATGCCACTGAGCTCTCTCACCTTTCAAAGCCTCCAGGATGATAAGCCTTCCCGATTCTCCCGCACATCCTTTTTCTCACTAATGTCTTCTATTTACCCTTCTATTTATACTATTCACCCACGGTATTCACCTAACTGTGGGTGAACACTTACTTGCTACTGCTGAAACCCTGCCCAGCCACAGGGTGACCTGCTGAAGGATAAGGAACGTGTAGGTCATTGATCCTCCTCCCCACCCCAATTGCCCAGCCAGTAGCCGGCCAACCAACAGACATGTGAGTGTGGCCATCAGGACTATCAGGCCCCAACTCACCTGTAAGCTGATTGCAGACACATACGCAAGGCCAAGTGGGATCCATTGGGTCCAGTTCAGACCAGAAGAAATGCCCAGCACAACTGTAAGCTACTGTAATAAGACATTCAGTTGAGGGATGTTTGTTAAATATAGCAAGAGATAACTAGGAAATAAGATCTGAGGACGAATTTACAACATTTAAGGCTATACAGGATCTGAGAGTAGCCTCTAGCCCAACCCCCTCTTTTCAATAAGAGTCCTAGGCCCAGAGAAGCTGAGCAACTAACTCTAAAGCACACAGAGCCAAGAGTAGAAGAGTCCTTTATTCTCGGTCTCACTGGCCTTACCACTCACACTGTAACAAGGCCCTGGCCTTTCACAAGAGTCTATCTGCACCCAAAGGATGCCCATCAAGGGGCTGTTAAGAGAAGGATGGCTTCTGCGTTCCCTTAAACACCAGGCAGCTGATTTTTTAAGTGACAGAAGTACACACATATATACATGCACTGGTCTGGACAGACTTCCAAGACAAAATACGAGAAACAATGAATCACAGAATAGTTTATAAAACACACCCCATTTCTCTCTTGGTGAAAACAATGTGCAAGTCTAGAATGGTTACTTCGGGGGATGGGAAAGGAACGGAGGGGAGGAGAGCCAGGGGGCAGCAAAGAGCTTCTTCCCAACCTCGTCAAAACCATTTGTGCACTACCAAATTAAAAGGAGCGTGAAAGAGAAACGTTCTCTTCCCACAGGCACGCACAGAGGCCAGCAGCAGGGCACACCCAGAGCACTCTCGCAGCACCTTCGTCATAGAAAACTAGCAATTATCCTATTCGTCATCGTTATAATTATGATATTAATAGCTACTTTGATTAAGCCTTGCTAAAAGTATTAATTTGCTTATCTTGCAATATCCCTGTGAAACCCAACAGGGGAAATGCTCCACCTGCTTTATAGAAGAAGAAACTGAGGTACAAAGAAAGCAAATAGCTCAAGGTCGAAGGTCAAGACCAATGGCAGAACGATCAGAAGACTCAAGTCTCCTGACTCTTAGTCCTGCACTGCACCGCCTAATGGTGGCCTGCAGATTGATATTTGGAATGAGGAAGCACTGACAATATGATGAATCAAGTTAGCTTCAAAAGCCAGCAAATCAAAGCTGCTGGCTGAGGTCAGTATCTAAATTGCAGAAAGACTTCCTAAGAGAAAAGACAAGAGATTTTTTTTTTCTTATTTCAAATCCAATCAACACTGGTAATACTCTTTTGTTATTTCAAAAAATCAGATTCCAGAAAGAGACTTCCTCAAGTGTGGCCAGTCCACACCAGGCACCTCACTGAGGGACCGGATATTTAAGGCTTTACAGTGTGTTGAAATCCCAGGTGCCCTGGGAACCTGCACCTACACTGCCCAAGAGAGAAGCGAGTCTTCCTCAAAGAGGAATGAAGGAGCCATGAACAGTAAATACACCCTTCCAGGTGCACTCCCCAGTGCCCAGAACCCCATTTACCTTAGCCGACCAGGGGTGGAGGGGCTGGCAAGAACCTCTGTCCGCGTCCGCCCACAGTGGGCTGAGGCAGGAGGAGGCGCTGCTGTGGGTCCTCACCGCGGCCGAGTGCTTGCAGCCCATGGGAAGGCAGAAGGTCCAGCCGGGGTCCAGCCAGAGCCCCGCCAGTCCCGCCTCGCCCAACACAGCTCCCACGGGCTGTCAAGCTTCTGCCTCAAGCCAACATTCTCTCATATCTCTTCTCCACTCTGCTAGTGCAGCTCAGAGCAAGGGAAGGGGGGAATACTACTTCAGGACTATAGGATTGGCCTCCTCAGCACTAACACATGCCAGAAGCCACCCAGATCTCAGACTTGGGCAGAATCCTGGCACAGGCTGCAAAGTTTGGGGTTCCTTCCATTACATGACTGGGCCTGGGAACCTCCCAAGCTGGCCCTAGGGAGCAGGGCTACGAGAGCATTCCTGCTTCACTGCTAAAATCTCTCTTGCTTTCTAAGCTGCATCCCACACTGGGGGAGATGCCCAGGGTCTGAGACATGATGGATGGGCGGTCTCACACCAGACCAGAGAGCGGGGCCTCTCCCAAGAGCAAGAGCTCCTGCAGAACAACCCCGCTGGCCCTGCTTCGCCCTGCACACTGAAACCACTTCCTGGCAGCTGGGGGTACAGAAGAGGCTCAGGTGAAGAGCCAACATAAGGGGATGGCTTCAAGTCTCACCTCTGCATGCCTTAGCCATGGGGCCATTTACCCTTTTGATCCACAATTTCTTCATCTATAAAACGGAGATAATACCCACAGAACAGGACTATTGCGAGACTTCTGGGAGACAGCAGTTCTCAACTCAGGGTGATTTCGTCCCTGCCAGGAAGCACTTGGCAAAATCAGAAGACTTGTTTGGTTGTCACAACTGGTGGTGAGGGCGCTACTGGCACTTAGTGCGTAGAGGCAGGGATGCTGCTGAGCACGCCACAGGGCTCAGGACAGCCCCTCACAACAAAAACGTATCTGGCCAAAGACATCAATGCTGCCAACACTCAGAAACCCTGGGACATCAGGTGATGTACGTGGAAGGACTTCTAACTATAGTGTACCGTTTACCATTATTATTATTATTACTATTACAAGAGAAGAACACGTTTCCTGGCATTTGAACAAATTATCCCCATGGGATCAAAATAGTTTCCTGTTATTGACTGTATTTTTTACATCAGTGCTAATGAGAATCTAGGAACTTCAAGTGTTTATGCTATGAGCTGTAAAAGAGAGAACACCAATGTCAACACACTGCACACAGTAGGCAGTTTATAAACACCTGTTGTCCAGCTCACAAGACAAAGAGCTTTTGGATCCAAAGAGGTATGCAGATCCACCAAGTGGCAGGGCTTAAGAGAAATAAAAAGAGATGCCATTAAGATAAGCTGCCAAGAAAATGAATGGAAAATAAATCTCCTAAACACAGGTATCAGCCATTGGCAACCTCTTCCCACTGCTGACTTGGCCAGGGAGGATTTGGAGAAGGGAGATCCTGAAGGCGGACGCCAACCTACTAATGGAACTCAGCGTTGCATTGAAAATGGCCCTGCATCCTAACGCCAAACAGGCTTCTTGATAACCTCTCTGGGTTGTCAAGGCTGGGCTTAAGGAAGCTATGAAGGGCTGTAGAAGCACTGGGAACGAAAGACAAAGCGGGCAAAGTTTGAAGTACAGAAATAGGACCATCACGTTGGTAGCATGGACGAGAGACACTGGGGATGCTGGTATGTGGTGGGACAAAGAAACCGCGACTCGGGGTTAGACAGCCACCTTGAGAACACAACTCCGAAGGGTAAGTGGATGGATGGGTGGATGGGTGGATGGATGGGTGGATGGGTGGATGGATGGGTGGATGGGTGGGTGGATGGGTGGATGGATGGGTGGGTGGATGGGTGGATGGATGGATGGGTGGAAGGATGGGTGGATGGGTGGATGGACGTGTGGATATATGTATGTATGGATGGATGGGTGGGTGGATGGATGGGTGGGCAGATGAGATAGTTTATCCAGCTTAGACCTGACTCCACTAATACTAATCCCAAAAATACTCAATTAACTTCCAAAATATTTTCACTTTCCTATATATTGAAGACCTATTACTTACAAAATCTTTCTTCCCTTCTTGGGCTGAAAAGTACCAATTTAGTTCTTCTACATTTCAGGAAGTTCACCATGTTCTAAGGGACCAGAGACACAGAGTCTGCTCAGCCCGCCTGCTTGATCCTGACTCAGGGGTCAAAGACAAGGGGAGGCAGCCCAGCCCCCTGGCTTCAGAGTGTCAGACACGTGATACTGAATTCAGCCCCTCACCAAGTGTGTGACCTCAGGTATCTATAACTTCTCAAGGGTTCTATTATCCTCATTCTCAATTAGGAAACTAACACCCACCTTGCAAGACTCTTACACATATTACCTGAAATAATGTCTATAAAAGTACTTACCACTGTGACTAACATTTTGATCAAATTGGATAGCTACTGGAATAATAATTTTATATTATAGTTATATAAAATATTATTGGTCATCCACAACCTTCTTGCATGATATGTAAAGTATATCTCCATAAACTTTTTTTTTTAAAGATAAATGTCAGCCCTGGTCGAGTGGCTCAGTTGGTGGGAGCATCGTCCCATTCATCAAAAGCTTGAGGGTTCAATCCCCAGTCAGGGTGCACACAGGAGGCAACTGATCAATGGCTCTCTTTCGCATTCATATTTCTCTCTCTCTCTCTCCCCTTTTCCCTCCCTCCCCACCCTACCCCCAACAATAAACATATCCTTGGGTAAGGATAAAAAAAAAAAGATGAATGCAAAAGACAGCATACAGAATGGGATAGAGAGGCTGTTCAACTGTGAAGGCCAACCTTCAACCTAGTAGCGGTTTATCTCCGACTTGCCCCAACCTTCCCTTCTAAATCTGTCTCCCATAACACCGAATCCGCCACTCCAAGGCCCAGTATTCTAACCAGTTCTCTGTATCAGCCCGAGTGCAGTGCCCCTATAATGTCTCCTTTCCCCAAATTCTCTTTAACTGTCAGAAAACCATTGAGTTCCTTGGTGGTTAGTCTCAGCTAAGAAAGAGCAAGTGAGTAACTACTTGCCTAAAATTTATACTAACATGTAAATGATTTATAGGAAATATCTTCCAAGGGATTATATGTGCTTGGTTTTTTTATCTTGTTTGAAAAGGTGTTAGATGATACATGATTTTTTAAAACTTTCTTTATGTGGAAATCATTTCAAGCTTGCAAAAAGTTGCATGAAAGAACACTTGTGTAGCCTTTACTAATTTCACCAATTATTAACATTTTCCCCACTTGTTTTATCGTTTGTTCTCCTTCCCCACTCTATACTCACACACACACAAACATAATTATAACAACACCCAAATAACATCCCTTTTTTATTACAAAATCTTATATTACAAAATCATAAGCACGTAATTCTGTAACATAATATCACACTCAAGCACACCATAGGACATTTTTGGTGAAATGTTCAAATTCAAACTATAAATGATTACACCATATTATCACCCTACCAACCACACCCAAGCAGGCGCTACTTCTGATGGGCCCAGTATATTGGGTTGGCCAAAAGGTTCGTTTGGCTTTTTCCGTAAGGTGCCTCTAGAAGCACTTAGTTGCCTTTAACTTCATTCGAAACAACTGTGTTAAATTGTATTTCAACAGCTGTCATATCAGGCTGCATTAAACAAAAACTTATCAAAATTAGTGAATTTTTGTGCAGTCATTTTAATGTTGAAGATGGAAAAAGATATGCAACATTTTCAACATATTATGCTTTATGATTTCAAGAAAGGTAAAAACTGGAATGCAAAAAAAGGTTTGTGCGGTGCATGAAGAGGGTGCTGTGACCGATCAAATGTGTCAAACGTGGTTTGTGAAGTTTCTTGGTACTATTGACATTTTGGCCAAATAATTAATTGCTGTGGGGCTGTCTTACGCATTGGAAGGTGTTTAGCAGCACCCCTGGCCTCTGCCCACTAGAAGCCAATAGCAGGAGATAGCTGACATACTCGAAATACCCAAATCAACAAAGTTATTGGTGAAAATGAAAAATGTCTTTTATTTTACTGAAAAAGCTATATGGACTTTTTGGCCAACCCAATATATAAATAATTTTTGCTAAACCATTTTAGAGTAAGTTACATACATCATGGCCTTTTAATTTCAGTACCAACTGCTTCAGTGTATCTTTCCTAAAAACAAGAATACTTTCATACATAAGCACAATACAGTTATCAACTACCTTATGTAACCCACTGTCCATATTCTAAATTTGTCAATATGAAATCAGATCCAGTTTAAGGTCAGGTATTGAGGCACTTAGCTGTCATGTCGCTAGCCTCATTCAATCTGGAATATTTCAATCTGGAATTTTTCCACCGCCTTCTCAATCTCTTTATGACACTGACATCTTTAAGGAACACAGTGCCCATGGGATACATTTTTGAGTAGGAAAACCTTAAAAATCTCACTGTTGTTTTCTAGTCCCTGGCCCAGCTCTCTTTTTCTTTACAAAACCTGTCGCTACCTGACCTCGTCCATATCTGTTTGTTGACTGGCTCCTGCACAAAAGTGTAAGTGCCATGTGGCCAGTCTCCACAGCCCACCAACACCCCAGTGCCAGAATACCATGGCACGCAAGCATTCCGTATTTGCTGACCACTCTTCCCAAGTCTACCGTCTAAGCTTTCCTCATAGAGTCAGCAAAACAGGGACCAGACGAGCCCACTCTGAACAGCTGACCCACCTATGTGCCTGGATTCCCTCGTTCCTAGTATGTTCATTTATACATGTCCACAGTGGTGTGGGAAATATCCTCAGAATAAGATTTGTCCATCCTGCCTCAAATCAGAACTCCTTATTTAAGATACAGATACAGATAAGGTACAGATAAATGGTGGAATGAATTAGTTCAACTGAATCAAAATTGTATCATTTTTCCCCTAAATAAATATTTATTATATATTAAAAATGTATTATTATGTGTGTGTGTGTGTGTGTATATATATATATTTTAAACATGAAGGTCCCCTTGCCTGAAATCATCATCCTGGGTAGCACTAATACTTTCCTTTTGGGCAAGGCAGGCAGCCTAATATTAAAATTATGCTTGAGAAGTTATATAAAATTGTTGCACTTTATTAAGACAATAAAAAGTCCCCAGATTTTATTGTTTTAATAAAAGCTGTTCTTAAATTGTGTTTTATTTATTTAATTTGATGGCGCGTTTAAGAGGATGATGTTTTACACTTAATTTTAAGTACCCAAAAGGTAATTATCTGTGGAAAATTCTAGAAGGCAAACGGCACGGAGCTTACTATAACATGAAAGTCAAGTTGCCTAACAGCAGAAAACAAGCAGATAGAGCCAGGGGGAAAGTTAAGTCCTCAGTTGAGTTTGCCCAACTTTACCTACTTGGAGTCAATAAAGCTCAAGTTAAAAGCATAATTTTCTGGCTGGACCGATGGTAGTGCATTATCAGAACTCAATTAAAGTAGTGTCACTAAAAACATCATTTTCTATGTTCCCCCAAGACTTGCTACTTGGGAAAACAGCACCGTCAAGATGCTCTGCTGGTCTCCAACCTGGCGTACTTTATTTCCTCCCCGTCTCAGTGACAGTTGTGATTCATTTTGCTTTTTACCCAACAATTTGGGAAAATAAAAGCATTTTAAAATACTAAATCAGGCTGGCATACTACATAGTAGATGTAATGAAGATGTACAAGTTGAATATTTTGAGACACATGGGATTCCTAAAAGTGCTTTCAGGTAGGGCAGCAGGAGCCCCCCAGACCCCGAGTCCTTCCCTGTCAGTGAGGTCACGGATGACGAAGTTCGGCTCACTAGACCCAGGACCCAGAAGGGCGCTAACTCTGCCCGCAGCCGACCGCCCAACACCGAAGGCTTCAGCTCAACATTCATCGCCGTTAATCACTGTTTAATCCAAATAAAAGGGAGAAAGAGCACTTCCCCCAAAGGGCATTCAACTTTAAACACTTCCAACCAGATCACGTAAAGTCAATTCTGAGTAACAAGAATAGAAGCCTAATCTGAATTGGCAGGAATTCGGAATTATCGAGTATCTTCAAGGACATTGGGTTTTAAGGCCCTCAAGTGAAGAGTATAACGAGAAGCCAATTAATCAGTGACTGCCTGGGGAAGAGCTGCCTGCAGATAAGGACCAACTCCATGGTGGCCTGAGCTCAAGCACAGGGCTCGGCCAACGACTGCGGCTCCCTTTAAAAACAAATTTACAAATTTAAACCATAACCGTTCGAGTAACAACAGTTTCTTATTTACATAAAATTAATCAAATAAGGCACAGTGTGAAATTTTCAAATAGTATCAAAGGGTCTAAATAAATAGCTATTTTCTTTCAACATTAAATTCCCAGTTCCCCTTCCCCCTCCATCCCCCGGCAAACTGCTGTTACTATCCCTTTGCGTGTCCATCCAAAGGTTGTGTGTGTGTATCTTGACTTGCTCGGTTTTTTATTTACATGGTTGGTTGGTTGGACAATCATACACCTTCCCCACCCTTCTTTTTCCTTAAACTTTTCATCAATTCTAATGCTTGCTTATTTAAGTAAGTTTCTGTCTCTCCTGATTATGAGACTCAGTTACTGATCAGAAATACCGCACTTCACCAGCTGTGAGTACAGTCTTGGGCATCCAGTGCCAGCTGCCTCCCATGGAGACCCACTCAGGAGGCCCAGCACCCCTCATGGAAACTAACTTAGCATCTGGCTGCACAGTAAGAGCACAACAGATGTGATCTCATTTAATCGTCACCATGATCCCCCATTCCACCTCCACATCAACAACGACAGTTGTCCCATTGCAGAGACGAGGTACTGAGGCTCAGTGAGTAACCTGCCCCAAGCCGCACTAGAAGGCTGATTTTGAACCCGGTCCTGTCCACCCTGTGGCCTCGCAGATGGTGAGGTTGGAGCCAGTCCCACAGACCACACGATATGAACGATGCCAGACTAGTTAAGTCTGGATTATACCAGAACATTCTGACCCACCAAGAATATAATCATGCTGGCAGCCTATCAAAACCTTTGGGGGGACAGTTATTACCATCAGGTTTTAGGGGAGGTTCTTAGCTACTGCTTCTGCTCCATCCTCAGGTGAAACCTAGCTCTGCTACTGAGTTACCTGTCAAGACAGATGTTCTAGCAGAGCCAAAAAAGTTCGTGCTATAGAAGAACTGGTATTTGTGAAGTGTTAGTGTCATTTAATGCCAAAACCATCCAGTATAGTTGATCTTATTTTTCCCTGATTTACAGAGGTGGAAACCAAGGCCATGACAGATGAAGTCACTCCAGATTACAAGACTAGTCCATTGCTGTGTGGGGCCCAGGCACAGCCAAAACCCAGGTCCTGTGACTCTGACTCCCTACTCCACCGCCATGCTGGCTGCTCCATTCATTCTCAAAAAATCTACTTACATCAAAAAAGATAAGAAAAGTGAAGCCACAGAATGGGAGAAAATATTTGCAAATCATGTATCTGATAAGCATCTAGTATCCAGAATATGTAAAGAATTCCCACGACTCAACAAAAGTAAATAAAAATGACATAAAATTTAGGTAGACATTTCTCCAAAAAAGACATATGAATGAGTGGCCAATAAACACATGAAGGGAAGCCCATTTGTCACTAAGGAAATGGAAACGAAAACCACAGAACTTCATGCCCACCAGGATGGCTATAACTAAAAACCAGGCAACATCGAATATAGACAAAGACACAGGAAACTTGATCCTCCATATATTGCCAATGGGAATGTAAAATGGTACAGCCACTTTGAAGCTAGTGTGGCACTTCCTCAAAAAGTTAAACAGTTACATATGATCCAGCAATTCCACTTTCAGTACACCCATAAGAGATGAAACACATCTTCACACAAAAACTTGTATGCAAATGTTCGTAGCAACACTATTCATAATAGCCAGAAAGTAAAATCAACCCGAACATCCATCAACTGTGAATGGATTAAAACCGCAGCACATCCACACAATGGAGTACTATTTAGGGAAAAAGAAGAATAAAGTATCGATTCATTCCACAACATGGAAGAAGCTTGCAAACATTATGCTAAGTTAAATAGGCCAAACATAAAAGGCCACATATTTAACGATTCCATTTACATGAACTGTCCTAGAAACTAGGCAAGCCCATGGAGTCAGTGGTTTGCAGTTGACAAGGGCTGGGGAGAGGGTACAGGTAGGTGATGAGGAGTGACCTCGAATGGTCATAGGGGGCTTCTTTTGGGGGTGGTAAAATATTCTAGAGTGAGACAGCAAGGAAGGTTGTACAACTTTATGAATATACTAAAACCACTGAATTGTATGCTTTACAAGCATGAACATTGTGGTATGTGAATTATATCTCAAATTTTTAAAAACAGATGGCAGCCTCTCACTAGCTGTGAGCAGGCGTCTTATCCTCTCTGTGCCTCTGTCCTCACCTATAAAATGTGCTAATAGTAGTGCCTGCCTCATAGGGCTTTTGGGAGAAAAATGTAAAATTATCCAAGAAAAGTACTTTTCTTAGTACCTGCCACATAGCAATGTGTGGATAGATGTTATCTATTATTATTTTCTTTTCCCCAAAATGTGTCCCTTTTCCTTACTTCCTGCTCAAAATAAAAAATTTAAGACACACTTTGCTTGAAGTTACTCCTGATTTTCAGCTATAGGAAGCTAATAGCTCTCACTACGTAAGTAGAATCCTCAAATACTTGATCTAAAACAACATACAATAATATTTTAAGCAAATAAAATGATAGTTTGGATGTAGCTTCTTTTTTTTTTTTTTAAGATTTTATTTATTTTCAGAGAGAGGAGAAGGGAGGGAGAAAGAGCAATGTGTGGTTGCCTCTCACATGGCCCTCACTGGGGACCTGGCCCACAACCCAGGCATGTGCCCCGACTGGGAATCGAACCAGGAACCTCTGGTTCCCAGTCCGCGCTCAATCCACTGGAGCTACACCAGCCGGGCGGATATAGCTTCTTAAGGAGCCCAAATCCAATATCACTATTACTAATAAATGACTGTTACGAATACTAATACTAGGGAGGAGCGAGCAAGGAGGACACAGCGTTGGCATTTACAATGCACTATGTGGTCTGTATCCACCACCACTTGTCAAGACAGTGGCAGGTATGGAGGACGCCACCACGACGTCCTCCCAGTCCTGGGATTAAGGACACAGTCAATCAAGAGGGCTGATGCATGTGCACATACGCCCTGTGAGAAGCGCTGTGATACAGGTGAGTTCTGGTACAAATGAGAACACAGAAGATCCACTCTCACCAGGCAGGTGAAGAAGCGTATGTGCCTGGAAGACAACGTGCTATTGGCTACATGAAGAACAGAGAGGGGAAGGCGTTCCTAGCAGAGGAAACAGTGTGGAAACGTGAAAGCACGCAGTGTGCCTAGGGAACTGCTCGTCTAGAACACTGAGTACACGAAGGTGGAGGGAGAGAAACTGGACCTAAAATGTGAAGGGCACTCAATGCCAAGGTCAAGGTCTGGATTTCATCTTAGGAAGCGGGGTGCTATGAAAGGTTGCTGGAGCCAGGGAGTAGCACCATCAGCAACCTTTCCTGGTTCCTCAGCTTCTCCCAAAAGCTCGAACTAGAAGTTTTCTTGACCAACAGCTGCAGTGGGGTGAGTATGTAGCAGAATCTGACGGCAGGAGATCACCAGTTCCTGCCTTCAGATAAGCAAGGTCAATGTCCCTGTGGCACAGACGAGGCCACTGGAGAAGTGAAGAGTGGCCAAGATATTTAATGCCGAGGCCATAAGGCAGACCAGAACTCCGACAGGAAGGATGGAAGGGAAGGAGTGGAGGCCGGCAGAAGAGTTGGGGAGCACCAGTCAGCCCTTTTAGATTTAAAAGGAAAAAATACTGTCCATAGCGCAAGAGGGGATAAAACTAGACACTGGTAAATTCCTGCTGAGAAACCACACAGTAGTAAATGAAGCTTTATCAGCACGGCCCAACAGAACTTCCTGTGCTGATGGAGGTGTTCTGTATCTGAGCTGTCCGATACTGCAGCCTTCAGCCAAACGTGGCCACTGAGCACTTAAAATGTGGCTAAGTGAGATGGAGGAACTGAACTTTACACTTCAATTTCAGTTCACTTAAATTTAAATTGCCTCGTGTGGCTACAGGCCTCCAGACGGGGCCACTCAGGGTTAGAACGGACCTCGTCCTACTCCTCACACCTCCTGCTTTTATTTTATTTTATTTTTTTTTTTAAGATTTTATTTTTATTTATTTTTAGAGAGAGGGGAAAGGAGGGAGACAGAGAGGGAGAGAAACAGCAATGTATGGTTGCCTCTCACATGGCCCTCACGGGGACCTGGCCCGCAACCCAGGCATGTGCCCTGACTGGGAATCGAACCAGGACTGCCTGGTTCCCAGCCCACGCTCAATCCACTGAGCTACACCAGCCAGGGCACACCTCCTGCTTTTAGACAAGCGGAACAAAGGGAGTTTGAAATCCCTTCCCACTTTTTAATCATTCTATTACCTCTAAGTTCTTCCAAACTGTTCTGAGAGGCCTCAAATTCACTTCATCATACGAGAGAGGTATTCAGTATCATTTGTCAGATCACCAACGTTCTCAGCATTCAGCCAGTGAGTGGCCAGCAGTGCCCTCTCCAGGTGGTAAAATTCGGAATTGTTTGGAGGAGAATCAACCCATACTTCTTCATTTTTAGCATAATAAGTATATCAGTATGCATTTTTACGTAAATAATGGCATGAGGTGGGGCCAGGACATTTGACTACATGACATGCGGGGTCCCTTGTAACCAACTGGTTTCGGATTCTACAGATGCGCTGGGTTAGTCCCAGCATGCGGGTACTTCCTGCTGTGACATCCTGACCAGGGCATCAAAGCGCCTCTCCATCGCCCTGGCTCAGACCCCAGGGTGGCAAAAAGTCAGGAAAGTTGGGGCGGGGCAGGGTGGGGGGCGGCAATGTAGCTTCAAATCTCCAAATCTCCTCACTCTTCACACTTGGCTGAGGATTATGTTCCACAGCCAGAATTCTCCACCCACACCCCTCTTTGTTCATTCCTCAGAAATAGTTCACACCTCCTCCATGCACCCCAAATAAAGGAAGTCTGGAATGTCCCCAAACAGAGCTGTCTGCACCTGGCAACCCAGCTACCGGGGCCTCTGGACCCACCCATTTCTGAGCACTCAGCCCAGCACACAGCCCTGGGGACAGGCCCGGCCAGCCCATCATTCTTCCGCCTCCCTTCTCACCGGTGCAGTGTCCCCTCGTGCCCTGCTTGCACCCCTACATCACTGGGGAGTAGGAGATGTCGTGGCAGAGCAAGGGGTGTGAGTTAGGCACTGCCTACATCGCAAGTGTCCCAGGGGGGAAGCATAAACATGGGCAGGTCCGTACTGTGCATTGGCACCCCTAAGGCGACAAGGGGAGAAAAAGAGCTTCCCTTGGGGCTGTCCACATCCAGCCACCAAGGAGGAGACAGTCCCACATGAATCCATTAGTATGCCAACTATCATTCTGGGGGACTGGGGAAAAAAGAAAAATCCTGGTGATGCCGGCAGCTCCCAGCATGAATATTCATACATACACTCCCTGAACCCCAGGAGCTTTCACTGCTCGTTCAAGATCTCTTAAGACTTTTAATGCATTTAAAATCCTATATTAAGCAATCATATTCTTCTACGACCACATCTGCATAAGACTGTGCCCTGACATTCACATTTTAATTTAGAATTACCTGACAAGGACAGGGAGGCCTAACCACACACCAATGTGATCTAGCCGCAGTGTCTTCAAACACTTTACACAGTCAAAGAGCTCCTGGGACCTAGTGTCTTCCTCAGTGAACGTAGGCCAGTGTTTGCTCTCAGAGAGCACACAGTCAAGTGCAGGAGTCAGACAGGAAACCGGATCGTAGGCGCCCAATGTAGTAAATGCAAGGATGGAGTCAGGCATGGGGCCCAAGAACCCAGAAAAAGGATTTCAAGTACAATGAATATTACAAACTATTTCAAACGCCCCAAATACCTACATTCCTTAATTTCCTCAATTTTCTGAATTCCTAAATTTCAATCAGCAGGTGCTTGTAATTCAAAGTTTTTGAGGGACCTACCAAAAATGTTCACCTTGTGCAAGCTTACATCACACAAAAAAAAAATAGTGCAAAAATCCAACGTTACCTTTAAGCAAATTCACTAAAGAAAATTCTGGAATCAGACTCTATTTAAAAGACTGGAGAAGGGTTGCCTTGATTAGGTTACAGGCACCCTATTCCAGGGGATGTCCCATCCATGTTATCAAATATGAGGTTCACAGGCAGGGGCAGGGGCAGTACCATCATGAACCTTCTAACCAGCTCCTGCCAAGAAACCAGGATGGGAAATGAGGGGGAGGAAGCATGTTTAGCAACTTGGACCCTTGTCCTAGTTCGGTCACTTACTGGCTGTGTGAGTACACCCATCGCTTAAGTTCAGCTTTCTAATTTGTAAAAACGGAGATCACTGAACCTACCGTACAGGACTGCGGTAAGGAAGACTGTAACCACGAGTGAGGGTCACTCACACAGAGGGTATTAATTATCGTCACCTCTGTCACCGTTGACAGTCCATCTCCCACGCTCAGGGCTTACCTCGGCTCCCAGAACGCTGTTGTTCCCTCTCCTAGGGGTTTCGTAACGCCACCTACTTGATAAAAACAAAGACACCCACTCCTGCACTTTGAATACTTTCAAAGTCATACACAAGTAAATTCTCACGAGGACGGTTCCTGACAGCGCTCTGAATGCTTTCCCAATCAGTACATTGCTCTACGCTGCTTCAATTTGAACGCTGCTTGAAAAGGGGGAGGTTTCCTTGTTGTTTGTGTTTTCAGACAAAATCAGCATTCTGTCCTCCCTAGCACACCAGACTCACACCTCACAACTACGCTTCCAACACCACGAGAGCCCACAAGATGAACCTGTGTGATGTCTTCCAGCCATTGCTGTCTAGCCAGGAGCAGATGACTGTCCTAAAGGGACCCTCACCCACGGAAGGAAGAACACGGACGCCCTAACTGACATCTGTGAGGTGAGAGCAGGAAACAGGAGACGTGCGTTCAAGTCCCGGCCCCACAACCCTCCTGCTGGGAGCTTCTTCCTGTTGAAACCGACGGGCCCGGACCAGACAGCCAGACCTTTCGATTTCAAAAGCCGGTCATATTTTTAATCTGGAAATTAATCTAGGAATTAAGATTTATCATCTGAGATTTAATTTGGAAATGGGGGATCACTTGATTTGTGAAAGGAAGAATATATATTAAAGACAAAAAGTACGACACACTAAAATAGCTAAAATTAAAAAGAGAGTTAACTGCCGATACAACAGCATGGGCGAAACTCAGAACTATGACACTAAATAAAGGAAATCTGATGTGACAGGCTGTGTAATTCCATTTATAGAACACTCTAGAAAAAGCAAAACTATAAGCAGAAAATGGATCAGCAGTGAGGAAGAGCTGAGGCGGAAGAGAGGGGGACCAACCACAGCAGGGTAGTGAGGGAACTTTGGGGACGGCAAGATACTCACTGTGTGGTAGTGACAAACACAACCATCTACCATTGTCAAAAAGTCAAGCTTTATGGTTAAAAGGAATGGATTTTACACTTAAATGAGGTGAATTTTACTTTATATAAATTATACCTCAATAAATCCGAATTTTTTAAAGAAGGCAATCAATCAATACTCTGCCATTTTCTATGGTAAAATATTTTAACCCCCCAAAAGCAAAGCAATGTAACTTGTGAATAAAAAGCAGCCCTTTATAAAGAACAAAGGTGTCTCTGGGAACAATTCCCTCCCTGTTTTCCTCATTTCACTTCTGGACTGGTAAAAACCTCCCCAGGAACCGCCTGAGACCAGGTCCGGGTTTCAGGAGGTCGGACACAGCGGTCACCCATAAAGCCTTGTGCAGTTCCAGAGTTCTGTGAGTCTCGTTATCCTGCGCTTCTCACTCAAGTGAAATGAATGGCAGCACCTTCTCAAGTTTTTAAACAGTAAGATTCCAAGGCGCTGCAGAGAGACTATTCACTACACTCTACCGGGCAGGGGCCTGCCCTGCTGAAACAGTGAAGAAGAACATAGCAAAGAGAAGGCATAGCATAAATTCCTAATGACCATGAAGCCAAGCAAGCAGCCATCCTACAGCTACCTAGAGGTCAAGTTCATACTCACTTTAAGCCTCACTTCATTTTCACTACTAACTTCTGCCTAAGCATCCTTGGACTTCAGAATGCTTCTACTGAATAGCAAGGCCTGTTCACAATTTTAAAAGTATTATTCCCTAATTGATCATGATAACTATGCTATAAATGAGCGGTGGCACCAATCTTACCTCCAGTTCTCCAAGAAGGAATCCTATAAGCCCTAACAGCTAAATTATTTATTTTGGTTCTAATATTAATGGATTAATCATATTCTTGAAACTACCCAGACAATGCATCAGGAAATCAAATTCTCCTCCAGAGAATCTTAAATTCTATTTCTTTAAATGCCCCTATTTCTTACTACCATTAGGGTGGATATCTTTTTCTTTCCTTGTCCCCAGTGATTCATCAAAACACCAATGTACTAAAATTGGTTGCCCCCTACCTAAATTTTGACACTCAATATAAATTCCAGATGAATCAATGATTTAAATGTGATAAACTATTGGCTAGGCCAAAAGGTCCATTTAGTTTTTTTAGTAAAATAAAAGACACATTTTTCATTTTCACCAGTAACTTTACTGATTTGGATATTTTGAGTGTGTCGGCTAGCTCCCGCTATTGGTTTCTGCACTACTAGAGCCACCATACGGAAAAAAACGAAACGGACTTTTGGCCAACCCAATATAAATTCACTGGAAGAATGTTTTCATGATTTTGAGCAGAGAAGCCCCTGTCTATGTGATGCAAAACCAAAAGCTAAAAATGAAAATAACTTTGCCCACAAAAAATTAAATATTCTGCATAGCAAAAATATGTATTCAAAGTCAATATACAAATGACCTACTAGGAGAAAACATCGACAGTCCAAAAACAACAGTCCAAGGGCAAATACACATAATACACACACAGCTGCTGCCAATCACAAAGAAAAAGATGAACTCGATAGAAAACTGGGTGAAAAAATACAAAGTAGCAGTCCACATCAAAGAAATATAGGTGGCCAATAAACATTTGAAAACATACTCAGCCCCAGTCATGATTCTGGAAGTGAAAATGAAAATAATGGGGGACCCACTGTTTACCTGTGGGACTACCAAACACGAAGTGTTAGTAGGAGCCACAGTTGTGGAGGGAGACCCGTAACTACACGGGAATGCCAACTAGGACAACTTTTGTAGAGGACAATTCAGCAATATCTACGAAAATGTAGAAGGCGTTTTATGACCCAACAACTCCACTGCTATAAATTCATACACACACACATACTTAGAGACACAAAAATATGTTTACATTACAGCACTGTGCACAACAACAAAAATCCCTGTGTGTCATCAGTGGGGCACTGACAACCAAAGTGGGTGTGACAGAGATCCATACATCTAATAGGGAAAGAATCTCCAAAACATATTAGTAAGTGGCGGGGTTGGGGGGGTGCAGTGTGAGAAAAAACAGTATACATAACGTGATTCCATTTGTATTTAAAAATAGACATAGATATAGATACAGATACACACACACACACATATACACACTAACACACGCCTTAATTTACTAGAATGACATAGCAGATCGATTAAGAGCAATTATCTCTAATGGTCATACGTGGCAATGGTGGAAATATGTTCTTCTTATCTAATCCCTTTCTGCTTTATAAAAAGTAAAAAGATACATATAAAAATTATAAGTGTCCCGCCCACATATTTGTAACATCCTGATGAAATCGGCACAACTCCTACTACAATTCCTGGAAAACAAAGGACGTCGGAGGGGAAAAAGCTTCAGAAGTAGGGCCCTATGATTCCCCAGATTCTACCTGGGGCGAGTCAAGAGGGGCACCAGGCTGAGAGCAACTGCGGGAAGCAAATCAAGGAAAAGAAATGTCTCCACAAAGAAAGAAATGAACAAAGTCCTGTGAAGGAACCATTTCAGGTTGCATTTGGAGCACGAACAGGGAAGTCTGAACTTGAACTAAGCAAGCTGTCTCCCAGGGCCCCGAGCAAGACCGGAGGCAGGTTACAGTAAAAGGAGTCATCAGAAATTTCCAGGGTGGCTCTTTCTAGCTGAAGCACAGAATACGGAAAAAGACTGCAATTTATTTCTACTAAATAAATCTGAACTAACAACATAAAAGGGGTAGGCCTTTGAACATTAAAATTAATATTTATGGCCCTGAATCAATTCACTTTTGCAGTGATTTCCTGTATTTTAATGACTGGAAGTCCTTTGAATAATCCATGAAAACGCCAACCTCCTATCTCCCTCATATCTGATCCAAGATCTCATCCTGAGTCCTGAGGAGAAAATAATTCATACTTGGATGCCAAATTACCCGAGAACGTTTTTACGCACTTAGAATGCAGAAGCGCCTGGCTGAGTACTTAATCAATTTGGGGGTCTAGGTTTTATTTAAGGGTCAGTGACAACAGCGAGTCCTCATGAACAGTAAATCTGACTGCTCTGGCTCCGCCCAGTGAAATCATCCACACCAGCCTCTCAACAGGCCAATTAACAGCTGCCCACATTGACGACACAGAAAGCAATCAAAGTGTCTTTGCAGAATCAGTTCCAAGAAAGTGCCTGCCTGCCTCTTCATTCTACCCACAAGCAAATCCTACACCACTGTTCTCTTGGCTTAAATGGTAACGTAGTGGAACAAGCATGAATTCCACTACGGTGTATAACTTTTAAAAATAACATGAAAAACAGCTTCCCCAAAGAAACCGATACTTAGGCTGAAGGATCACCTTCCAGGGTACTGGAAAGCCTCCTTGCTTCCCCGCACTTACTCACCTTAGAATTTGTTTCCATGTGGTATTTGGCACAAGCACGAAGCTGAGTCACCCAAAACTGTCTCTCTTTTGCATCAGCAGCTAAAATAGAGAAAGAAACACTTACAGAGACTGTTCCAAAACACAGCCAACCTATTTCTACACCCACCTGAGGGGTGGCGGGCGGGGGGAGGGGGGTGTGCAGGGAGTCGGGGGTAGAGGGAGAAGGAAGGAAAAGCAAATACAGATCTCGATATTCTCAAGTAGCCTGTACTCAAGCCAAAAAAAAAAAACCCCAATTACATTAAATCTCAACAGAAAATTCCCTCTTAAGCCACATTAAAAATGTATTCTGAAATATCTGTTATAAGAACAATTTTGCCATTTTTAAACCTTCTCTGAAAAAGTCATTTCTGCTTCTTTAACAAGGCAGCCCGGAAGGGAAAACATGATTATTTTTAAATGCCTCGGCCCCGTGTGGCTAATAGGGGGACCAAAGGACGCTTTCCAGGGCCTCTGTTATCTACCAGGATTGTACTGCGGGGTTATTAGCATTTACAAAATGAGCATCCAGTTGAATTACCACTTTAATATGTGCTCTCACGGATTCCTATTAGGATGGGACAGAACAAGAAACCAAATGCTGCCTTAGAGACCCTCACGTTTCCCCCAAAGAGCCGGTAACACACAAGTCAACGGCATCGTCCTAGCCTTTCATTGACAACTCACCCCCACCCCAAGCACATAAAACTATGTCCTTAAAATATTATGGATACACAACGTGTTCTAATAAAATTTAAATATGCAATTTAAGTGAACAATTAACTACATATATATTTTAATATAGCATTAACTGCATAAATGTCAACGATGCAGAAAACAGAACATTCTCCTAGAAACAACTGTTTACCAGAATGGGCGTCAGTGCCATTTGCCAATAAAACCCAACCTTCAGCTTGATCTTCCAGGTGAGGAAATCTAGAGTTGTGGGCCCGCGTTAATACCAGGTGAACTTAACTGCCAAAGACAAAGGGGTTTGCGAAACCCAGAGCCTTTGTTTCTTAGGAAATGCGAAGAATTAACGGTCACACGTGACGGCTCTGGCCAAAGGCGCAGCACTAAAAACATCCCCAAAAGCTGTGCATCTGATGACATGAAGATTCAACTCTCTGTGTGGGTGGGTGGGAAAGGAAGCGGACACCCCGGTCCTTGTGGGATGGGCCACGAGCCAGCCACAGATACGCAGAAATTTACTCTGCTTTTCTGTAGTTGCCAAGTTTAAGTTAATTTAGCTTTTGTGATCATTTCAGACAGACAATAAAACTTTTATATTTGCAATTAAAACTACCCTTAAAAAAACAACAACCCTGGGGCTTAATAACCCAGAAAATAATAACTCAAAGGCAAAATGAGATGGCTCAATTGTCAACTTTGCTGGATTTTTCTCTTCCGTACGGGTTTGTGTCATTTTATAAACTGCGGGCAGGGGGAGGGAGGAAGTGACACTAAGTCTTCCCCCTGCTATTATTTCTGCTCTAACAATTTATTAAGCAATAAACAGCAAAGCAAAACCAAGGACCATATAAATCTAGCCAGCTGGAAAGCGCACTGCATGAATCTCAAAAAAGAACGTGAATCTTAGCACATTTCCCCAAAACTGAAAAACTTCCTTCTTCAACTACAGACATTTTTATGTCATAGGCTTCTGGACTGTTGTATGGATTCTGAAAGATGATTTCTGTATAGATAATAAAGAAACACTAGCTTATTCCATCCCTTGGGAGGAAACTTGGAGGCGGAGCAGTGAAACGGACAGAGAGGCGAGCGATCGAGGCCCTCGGTCAGGCTTTGCAGAGGCGACCTGTCCTGGTCAGTTCCTGGGGTCAGGGAGAAATAACAAGAGGCCTTTTCTTTGTACTTAGCCTTTATTTGGGCAGAGAAAAATGTCGTAAGAATGCGCAATTACCAACTACCTCCTAATGCTTAATACATACTACTTTGCCTCAGACCTTAGTACATAACACTGACTCTGTGTGTGTGTGCATGCACATTTGGATTTTTGTTGGCTTTTATTGTTGTGTTTAGTTACTTCATTAGAAAGAAAACTGACTGCTTTTCTGGCAATGCAACTGTAACAGAACACTGGAAGAATGATCTAGCAATCAAATTATGCTGCTACAGTCAAATCTGGCATTCCTGAAAGAGCTGTGCATGTGGCCTGGGGGAGGGGCCGGCAGGACCGACAGTGACGGCCCAATGCGGGACTCTCTCGAGTCGTGGTCACTGATCAGGATGCGGGGCACATGCCAGTTTTCAAGAAGAGAAGAGGAGAAAGCATGCAACAGGAAATTAACACCAGTTGGTCTCTCACCAGGCTCACAACAGATTAAATAAAATCTAAGTGAGGGGCCCTTTACTAAGAGATGGTTCTCGAGAAACTTCAGGGGAGGTGGGCATGATGGCCCTTAAAAGGCCTGCTTTGTCCTTGTAGTCCAAAGTGCCCACAGGACAATACAGTGGAGATTCATACTGTAAGGTCAAAGGAAACATACACTGAGCTGATAGGAAAAATCTGCCCAAGTCTTAGGGCTCAGCTGGCTTTGCAATCACTCACCTTCCCTTTGTCCTTTAATTCCTCAATTAGGACAAGCAATTCCTAATGCCAGGCCATTTCCCACCCTTGGGGGAAAAGAGGCAGCAACTGTCTGTCACCACAAAGTCATCAAACATAGGAAATTGTTCAAGATGATTTAAAAAATAAATCAAACAAGAGAGCCATCACCATGGTAACTACGAATCCTAGCACCCACAAGGCCTGTCTGTAAAGGTAGCAGCAGCAGACCATACCTCTCAGTTTATACATCTCTCCATTAGCAGAATACACCACCAGCATGTGGGGAGCTTCGTCGCTCAGGGACACGATGGCTCCAGACAAAGACAGGGCTCCTCGAGGCTTCTGGTGCTTGCTCTGCTCATTCACAAAATACTGCAGGACGCCAGCCTCAAAGTCCAGCACGAAGTACCTGTGCAGAGAAACCGCAGTACATCACTTTTCTCCCCCAGCCCATTGCTCACAGCAAGGAAGGAAAGGAAAGGGATCCTGCGATTGACATCAAAGCTCCAAATCCAGGAAGCTGGAAACCGAATGTCCTCACCAGGTGCCCTCCGAGATCAGCCCAAGGCAGGAAAGAGCACTTGATTCCTGAGTCAGAATGGAGCCTGTGGTGGACACCGCAGGAAAGAGCCAGGTCCATCCAGGATTTGGTGCAATGACCACCACTTTGCCTGGTGCCCAGAGATACCACAGTAAACCTCCAAACAGCAGATGCGCTGGGACATGGGCTGTTAGCATGCTCCTTATGACTTCACGGAAACAGCTGGAATTCATGACACCTCTACGAGAGGCCCTTTTACACCCTGGTGGCTGCAAGCTGGGCCTTGAACTTCCAGCCAGTAGCACGGTTGCCATGAGGGGCCCAGCTCCTTGGGAGTCACATGGCAGGGAACTGGAGGTGCTTATATACAGCCACCTGGGCACTCTCCAGGGGGCTCCTTCTAGTTATCATTTTTTATACAAACAGATGAGAATTTCCTTCACTGTGGTGGGGGCGGGGCGTGCAATGCCATTGGGCTTCACATCGAGGGTTGTTACTAACAGGCAACTGCAAGTTGCTTAAATTAGTACAATAAATCTTTGTAGCCAAATACCTGGTCTCCATATCCACTCAATCTACCCCTGGGAAGTAGTGAGGACAACTCCCCCTTCCCCACCAGGACAGAACTGTCTTTAAAAGTTTCTTCCGTGGCCTAGATGCCTTGCACAGCCCCTAACTTCTCCCCCTGCTCACTTTCT